>NHTK01001196.1:0-33926 GCA_002938355.1 Panaeolus cyanescens
CAGGAACTCGGTTAATACAATTCGTCCTATAAATAGGACTCATAACATGCACCCTCAGGATGGGGAAGAGCGGTGTGATCTCGGAATACTGGTTGTTGAAGAAGAGGGTTGTTCATATATGCCAGCCAGACACTATAGTGCGAGTCATCTAGGCGTTGCAGATTAGATTGTTTGATAGAGTCTGCTGGCTTGTTACAGAGGAGTGTGGATGATATTGTGTGGAGTGAATCCACAAAAACGGAGTCACAATTGTCGGGATCAAAATTTGAACTGCTTGGTGTTGCATGTGGTTGGTTTTGGGCGTATTTTTGTAGAGATCCAGAAAGCCGCCCACGTTTGCAAATCTGACGCAACATGGTATAGTCCAACTCCCCTGTAGATAGTAAATTAGAATGCTATCATTTAAGTGAGAACTGACTTGTAACGTACAGAGATGATTGTTTGTTTTAATTTTCTGAAGCATTCCATTTTTCTGTTCCAATGGAAACTCGCTTAAGCGAATCAATGGGCCCCAGTATTTGAGAAGCTCCACATTGTGCATAGCATAGTGGTGGTTGGGTCGCGAAGGAGCATGAGGAAAAAGAAATTGGGAAGAGCGGCGGTATAAGATATAGTGATGGAGATAGAGATCAGCGTCATCATCTGAAGTGTCGTATGCGCAGACTTTGTGAGTGCAAAGTACCAGACTGTGAAAATTGCTGAGAAGTTTGGAGAAGGATGTTGATGATGCATCTGAAGTCCATATTTCAGGAAGAATTAGCGGAAGAAAGACAGTAAAAAGCTTTAACCAGTTGTCAGCTTTGAGCTTTCCATGAGACTTTTCACCAAGATTGGTAGGTGGTCGCTCAACCCAACTAGGAATAACAGCATTGCAAAGACAAGACCGAATCATTGCAAGCTGATCGGGAGTAAAGGTGGATGCCAAAGTTTCTCCGCCCTCATCATCATCATCATCATCACCACCCTGACCACCCTCGCCCTCGCCCTCACCGCCATCCCCTTCCTCCTCCTCGCCATCTCCATTTTCTAGCTGATAACCGCTATCATCACTACCAGTATCACTGTTGCCGTCATCCAAGTGCCATTGCGGAAGCGCACTGGTAAGTGCATTGTCGCCCTCAAAGTCCAAGGTAATGCTGCCTGAATTTCCATCCATCATAATGACGTCTCCATCGCTATCTATAATGTCTTGCCGATCTACATCCATGTTGTCCAATTTGTCTTCCACGGTCACTGAGCTCTTTTTTGTGTCAGCACCAATTCCCCAACGGTTTCGTACATGGTGCTGAAGAACCCCTTCAATCCAGTTGTGCATAACACCAAGGACAGTATGTTTGACTGGATCACGGTAGTGTAGAAGATGGAGTGAGGACCAGCGTACACCATGTCTTGCAAAAATCTCGTTTCTGGCTTTCTTTGTTGTCGCATTTCGCCACCTTGTGGCAGATGCGATAACCTCCGATCCAATCCGTGGAATAAACAAGTGGACGTCCAGTTCTTCGATATCGTCTTTATGAAGGTGGCAGAACGAACAGAAATGAGCATTGGATCCAACGCCAGCAAATCCAAGAGCTTTTCGCATTGCCAAAAGATCACCAAGCGCTGCCAGGACTGCAATGCGTCGCATCAAGCCATTGGGATAGAACGACGAACAGATGACTTTGCCAATCCACATGTCAACGAACTGTTTGATGATGGGGTCAGAAAGGGCGGTAATTGTCTCGACGGTGGGTTCCTTGGGTGGAGGGGTAATACCAGCAAAGTAGGTGTATTCGGGACGGCCTTGCAGCGCGAGAGGGAGATTAAGACAAAAGAAAATAATAGCACCTGCTGATGCTATTTTTCCAGCGATCTTGTTCATGTACGGATTAAACCAATCAATGAAGTAGCCAAAGGTTAAATTTCCTCGAACGCAGGTCGAAAACCCAGAAAATCCATTTCGCCATGCAGGACTATCCCACACCGACGTCATCTTGTGTGGATTAGGCTGGTGTTGATAAGACTTCTCGATCTCTTCTTCAATTCCTGGACAGGAAAGAAAGTACTCAAGCCAAGACTGAAAGTCCTGGATGGTGAACTTGCATCGCGGAACATTTTGGGGGCCATTCCTGCTGTTGCGAGTCGTGTACAGAGGCTCGTTGCAAGGCCGACTTCGAGTTGTTGCCTTGAAGCCGCATATTCCCGTTGCTGGGATGTCTTCTTCACGGTAATTTTTGAAGCATTTCGGGCAGCAGATAATGCGGATAAGTGTTGGCTCCAGCGAGAGTGCAAGCATTGCCGTCCGTACATCTTCTGGCAGTGAGAACGGAAGTGCTGTTGGTGTATTGGGACTCGAGCCAAGTGCTTTCACGGCATGCGCATAACCAAGATTGAACACGAGCAATGCGATAATATTGATAGTCTTCAACGTTATATTTACAGATTGCCTACTAAGGCCGCCAACGAGATGAAGCCAGGCTGCTAGCAAGCAGACGGCGGTTTGAATGTATGCCGAGCTCTCAATGCTTACTGTAAATGTGTCAAATTTAGCAGACATAGTATTGTCAAAGATAGCCTAATCACGTACGCGTAGAGTCTCTTGTCTGCATCTCCTCTGGTTCATCCAAGCCTCCTATCTCTCTGGACAATGGTTCTGGTGTTATGAGGTGGTATGACGACTGGGTAGGGCGTGTTGAGGGCTCGCTGTCCGGCACATGAAGTCCTGCAGGATTCGGAATAGGCAACGACTCGGACTACGCAAAACTGTTAGAGCAGTTATAGGACAAAATCAAATGGTACGCACATCTCTGCTCGTGGAGAGCGACTGGGCTTCCTCCTTTTTGCGATGGGCAAGCCGTGTTGATGGATGAACAAGTTGTCCAGGAAGGACTGCTCCGCTCGGACTAACATATGTAAGCTCAGCACACTTTAGCTTACACACACATGGAACTCGCTTCCGTTCTGGCTTTACGGCCTCCTGCACCTCAACGTGCTCAGGACCATCCATTGAAGCGTGCACCAGTGATTCTGCGTGAAGAAATCCCTCAGTTAAAGTTTCACAAGCTACAATAACCATAGAATTGACAGACATACCGAGCTTGAACAGACTTGCAAAACTTCAGAGTGAGACACGCGATTTAATGAAGATGAGTGTGGAAGGGAGAAAAGATTCCGGCAGGATTGATGAAGATGATAAGACCATAAAATCTGATGGCTGAGAGTGAAAGTTGAACTGCGTGAGGACGAACCAGCCCAATTATCATCGGCGACAGTCACTCCATGTTGTCACAATGTCAAATGGTGAGAATAACTTACTGCATTCTACACACACTTACCATATCAGTCGACAAATGGTGACGTAAGCCCATTCGACAAGACTTTGCCCGCCGTGTTGCTTCTCGAGCAGCTGATGAACAGAAGATTATGCACCGACGGCAAGTACGCATGTCTCTGTTAGTATATCGGTTAGTACACGCGCCTGTCATCGGTACGGTTGTTGCACTGTATGTACGCGCGAAAGCTGGGTTCGACTCCCAGACAGAGAGGTCTCTTTTTACTGTTTGCAACAAGTAACTTTATTGAGCCGCCTGATCAAACCATACCAGCTAATGCTTTGCATCCAAGGTGTACTGGTATGAACGTGGCAAGAAATCGGAGCTGTGGTAATTGGCAAAATTATGATCATAAGTACATGGGTTCGTAGCAAGAAATGTTCCAGTCAGTATATTTAATACAAAGATATCAAAAAGTGGGATTAAAGATATCGATAATGTTCAACATCACAAGGTTAAATCCATAACAAAGCCTTCCTGGCCTACATTAGAAGTAGTGCGTGGAGCAAAGATGTAATTCAAAATGAAAGCAAGGCGAATCCCACCCTGAGCAAGCAGCTTCTCCACAATCATCTGCTTAGCAATGGCACCTGCATATTCGGGGGTATCGAGCTGTGGAAGGCCATCCTGCAGGGCCTTTGCAATAACTTCGTCGGAATCCTCACCCAAGTCAAAGTCGTGGTCATGATGATGGTCTGCCATCACGTCGTCCTTGGAATAACTTTGGAGAGCGAGGGATTTAGGCCACACAATATCGCAATTGAGCTGGTGAGCTGGCTTTGACCAATGATAAGGGCACACAACAGGACCATCGGGAAGGATTTCCACGCCTGTAGGAACATATCGGAAGATGGCGTCGTACAAGTGACTAATTCCGTTCATAACTTGCTGCCATGCTGGAGTACCTGCTGATGAGAGAGCGTTGAAGAGAGTCGTTGATGAAGTGGGTTCGGGGCAGGTATACCAGGTCTTGACTTCTTCCGCCCAAGGGTTGAGAATGCCTTCCCACAGGATGCGACGGATATAGGGGTCATAAATAGTTCCCCTCAAAGCCCTCTCAACTTGCGGATAAGGCAGTGGGCGGGAATAGTTTCCCGGGACGGTACGAACGGACTTTGCGATGAGCAAGCCATCCCAGACGGAATGAAGGTCTACCGGAAAAAAAATCTAGTCAGTCAATGTTCCGATGACTCATGCACAGAAAAGGACAGCTGTGTCGGAGGGCGCTGACAGCGAATACAATCATTGAATGTATACTGGTCAACGACTCCATGTTGTCCAAAATTAGGAACATTCTCTTTGACATTTTGCACAGAAGTAAGGGTTGGAGTAAATGATGGCTTACTGGTGTGTCTACGGTCAAACAGAACTTTAGCACCATTTCCCCCGCGCAACTTGCCAGTCAAATGAAGGGGTTGATGCATGTCACCAACAAAGTGGATGAGGAACTTGAGTGCTTCATTTGCTGTGTGGTGGTTAACCTCGTCACGTACCCAGCCCTCAAGGAGGGCTGTGGTGTTCTTCACTCCGTCGAGAACGTTGATATGCTCTGAGCCTGCCCAGCCATCCTGACCAGGATAGACACAGACTTCAGGAGGGTCGTCGTTTACAGCGCCGACGTAATGAAGTGACGCGGACCACCTCATCCTGTTACGGTTCTGGTCTGCCCATGTGGCAACGCGGGAGAGATGACAATCTCTCCTTGAGAGGTCAAGAATTTCGCAAAGAGTAGGCAACACATCTGGATGCAAATGCATCTGGGCAATAGTAGCCACTATTTCGTGTCCTACAAAGCATTTTCAATTTCAGTCATGTTTCCAAGGTTAAGCATAATGTATTGAACGAACCAACTGCACCCCATGCATGAGCAACTGGGGCATAATACAGAACACCAGCAATTGGAACAAGAGTGGCTATTGAGGGTATAGATAGACGCATGGTGGAAAGGGTATTTGAAGGATGAGCAATCCAAAGCTCAACCTTTTAAACGGACAAGGGCAGGAACAAGGGACAGCTCAACACTAATTAGGCAACTCGCGATCAAGACGCGTCCCGACAGAAAGTTCTCATCATGTGACTTATAGATAGGGGCTATCGTGTTGGCGTCGCAGACAAACACGAAATATCGGGGGTATAATTGCACTGAAACTTGGACAATGTAATACTGGTATTTTAACGCAGGTGTTCCAAAAATTAAGTGACTTCTGATTATGTTCTGGCAGGTGTAGTGATTTTCACTACAAATGTTCGAAGTGTTGTAACTTGTAACGCTACGAGAAATAACGTTTGCTGAACTGCCGAAATGGTGCATCACATGGATCAAGAGAGAGGAAGTCGTCTGTCCTTATCTCCAGCGAATCCTTACCTATCGTAGATTGGAGGTTCTCCCAGTATCTCTGTGCGTCCTCTAACTCTCTGTCCTGGCATTCGAATTCTGAGCTGGTGCTTGGCAATCCTATCAAGTCAGATAAATCATAAGTGGGACAATAATTTCGACTGTGAGCCAGACTTGTCGAGAGGAGCTGAGCTCACACAGATAATTTCGGAGACTTACTCATATCGAAATAGTTGACGTGAAATAATGTGCACTTTTGGCTGCGTGCACTTTGGATACGTGAGATAGCTTTGATGAGGCGCTCTTTCGTAGGAGACATCCAATCTGAAAAGTCCGCGGCTTCGATCTGGAAATATAGAACAAGGCGATTCGGTTGAACGAGCACTGGCATGTTGGGATCACGATTCTGATCGAATAGTATTGAGAAGACGAAATCTCTCATGTTCTTGGACCATACAGTAACCACCAATGTGATGGAGGTACTGAGAGACATGAAGGATTTAAGAAGCGAAGCAAAATTTTGTTGAGGCCACAGGGGTGTCCAGGTGATATAAACTGTCACCTTCGTCAGACACGGGAACGCTTGTTGTAAATCTGTCTTGACGAGTTCGATTTCCGGGTTGACACCCGGAAGATCGACAAAGTACAAGTTTAAATCCTGCAATGATGGGAAGCGAACATTGAAAAGCGGGAAAACTAAAGGCGCGTCTCTGGCGATTCTATTCCGAGGGTCGAGCTTCATGTTCAAGACCTTCATGTGGTTGTGTCGAATCGTGGAACCAGGATCAGTGGTAATCGAGTTTAAAAAGACCAGTTCAAGGCAGACCCACGCTGCTTCCACGCGGGGCCAAAATTGCGATACCTTCAGCCACTCTCGATATCGGAGATAATCACCAATATACAAAAAACGAAGGTTGTTGCACACACGCAAATCGTTGGGGATAGAAGAGGGGAAAAGACGGCAGAAATTACGTGCATCGAGTTCCGAGATCCATAAACATCGGAGGTCTGGGAGGGCAGCAAGTAGCCTCTGAATATCCCATGCATCTTCGTCTAGATCAAGCCAGCGGCGGCTGCCCTTCCATTGGTGGAGATATAGAGCGTCAATTCCCTGTGATTGGTGTTGTAACCGTTGATCTGTGATCGGGTTTGTCAAGACATGCAAATGTCTCATGAGAAGAGGGACGTCGAGATGCAAGCTGATTGGAAGACGTCGAGCCTCCGACCAACTGCCAAAGAGCCATTTCAGGATTGGAGGAACGCCTGCTTCTGGTATTTCATTCTGAGATTTGTCTCCAAAGAGAATAGGCAATGTTCGAAGGGCTTCTTCTGCGTCGGAGACATAAGATGATTCATGGATGTAGACAGAAAGATTGAGCGGATGTGACAGATGATAAAATCGCTTGATTCGCTCCAAAAGCGCGTCTACGGGCTGATAGTTCCAGTATGAACATTCGATACGGATGTGGCCCCATAACCTAGGTATCGAGTGAAGCACATTCCGCCATGATCTGCAGACTTGAGCAAAGATGGAAGGGGTATGAGTTCGGGGGTCTGTGTAGATATGCTTGTCTGGTAGAAGGTATTTAGTGGTTGCGATTTCGTATATGATGTCGTCTGGAAGATGACGGATTGGGGACAAGATAACATCGCAAACTTGTATCTGCTTCTGGAGTTTTTCTTCAATTTTATCGAGTCTTTCGAGCTCTTGAAGTAATAAACGACGTTCTTCTTGGTTAACCTTTGTAGCTTTGTTTATGGAGTTCCGGAATTGTTCTACTTGGGAGATCTCGGATGAAGTAGGTGGTTTATTATGTCGAAGAGGTTCTAAGAGACTAGATGGCACCATAATAGAGATCTGCAATGAATTCAGCTGGAGTTAATGATAATATATTGCCCCACTGTGGCCGTACAGATTCCCAACTCTTTGTCTGCCAAGGCACATGCCGGTGGTATGGCACATGAGGGCCGAATTCCTCCATTTTCATGATATCTATTGGCAAAAAGAGTCCTTTAATGGACCAAAAGGCTGTATTCACTGTCCTCCCAGGTGAGTAGAAGAAAACGAAGCAAAGTTGAGGTTTGACAATGACAGGGTCTTTCAAGTTTCAACTTTCAAATTCAAGGTGGGGGCCCCTCTGAGGCCCTCTCGACAAACTTCCCATCATGTGATCTAGATCTAACAATAGGGGCTAACCGATGTCCTTATATTTTTGAGCACTAGCCACGCTGTCCCGCCATCCTTCCTTTGACATTTTAAAGGATTCGCCCATTAATCAATCAAAATTTAGCTATCTTTGCGACCAAATATTCAAGAAATAGTCTGCCCCCACCACGGCGCTCTTAGTATTTGGCTGTACCTGCGTCCCCGGCGTTAAATGATTCAAAAATGACTTGGGTGTAACGTGAGTCCATGCCAGTGTGAGTTGTACATATAGAAATTAATACTATGAGAAATAACGCTGTTTGAACTGATGAAGGTTCATAAAGTATGGATCCAACATTTGCTCGCCCCATGGCCTACGAGATACGTCCACCATATCTTCACCTAGCGTAAATTGGACGTTCAGGAGGTATCTTAATATGCCATACCGATCCGACTCTCTGGATTGTAGATGGTCAGAGTGAGATTCCGGACTTCCAATAAAAATGCCTGTCAAGCGGGGTGAGTGCAAATTTGAGGCTTCTAAGCCAGAATCATCGAAACGATCTGGGTTCACGGACAAGTTTGGAAACTCACTAGGGGAATCAAAGTAGATGAAGTGAATCAACGTGCGCTTTTGGTTGCGTGCGCTTTGAACTAGTGAGATTGCATCGGTGAGGCCATCAATGGTATTACATTTCCATGCTGAGAAGTCCGAGCTAGGCCTCCATTGGAAAGTCAGAACAAGGTCATTTGGTAGAACAAACGTGTTTAGATCCTTTTTCAGTATGTTGATAAAATATAAAACGTCCTGAGACCGAATGGTAATAACCAGTGATATCAAGACATTGGGAAGCATGAAGGCCCGGAGAAGCAAAACGAGGTCTTGCAGAGGCCAGCGGGGCGTCCAGGTAACGTGGGCCGTCACCTTTGCAAGAGATGGGAATGCTTGTCGAAAATCTGTCTCGATGAATTCAATGCGTCCATCTGTGACATCAGTAAAATACAAGCCCAGTTCCTCCAATGACGGGAATTGAACATTGGAAAGTGGAAAAACCAAAGGGTATCCCCCCGACGCATACACATCTTGAGATTTGATGTCTATATTCAAGACCTTCATGCGATTGTGTCGAACCACGGAATCAGTGATCATCTCGATTGATACCCGACTGGGGGCCGATTCAATGCAGACCCATGCTCCTTCCACGCAAGTCCAAAAGCGCGGTATCTGTGGCCACTGTGTAAAATGGACATGGTAGCCAATATACAGAAATCGAAGATTGTCGCACACAGGCAAATCTTCTGGGATTTCGGAGGGAAAGAGGTCGGTCATAAATTCATTGAGACTCGAGATCCATAAGCAACGGAGATCTGGGAGGGCTGTAAGTAGCCTGTGGATATGCCAACAATTATTGCTACTGGTCAACTCTTCCCAGCTGTATGTGTCTCCTGCCCACATGTCTAGATACAAGGCGTCAAGTCCCCTCGGTTGGTGCTGTTTCGTTGTAGTGTCTGTGACGGCATGCAAAAGCCTTATGAGAAAGGGGATTTCGAGATGCAAATTGATTGGAAGACGCCGGGTCTCCGACCAACTGCCAAAGAGCCATTTCAGGACTCTAGGGACACCTAGCTCTGGCATTTCGTGCGGAGAGATCAATCCGAAAAGAATAGGCAATGTTCGAAGGGCGTCCTCTGAGGGGTCAAAGTCGTAAAATTTCTCATCGAGCTGAACGGAAAGTTTGAATGGATGTGACAGACGATAAAAAAGCCTGATTTGCCCTAAAAGAGCTTCTATGGGCTGATAGTTCCAGAGCGAACAATCAATGCGGATGCGGTCCCATAATCTCGGAATCAAATGCAGCACAGTACGCCATGACCTGCATACCTTGGCCAAAATGGACGGGTTGTGAGTGCGAGGATCTGTGTATTCATACTCTTCTGGTAGAAGGGATTCAGAGGTTACTATTTGGTATATGATGTCGTCCGGAAGATGACGGATTGGGGACATGATAACATCGCAGACTTGGACCTGCTTCTGGAGTTTTTCTTCAATTTTATCGAGTATTTCGAGCTCTTGAAGCAGTAGACGACGCTTTTCTTGATTGGCCTTTGCTGCTTCATCGATATAGGTTCGAAACTGTTCTATTTGGGAGATCTCGGATGGGGTAGGTGGTTTATTATGTCGAAGAGGTTCTAAGAGGCTAGATGGCACCATGATAGAGATCTGCAAAAGTATTTAGCTGTAATCGGTGATAATCTATTGCCATATTATTGTGGACATACAGATTCCCAACTCTTTGTCTGCCAAGGCGCATGTTGGTGGTACGGTACATGAGGACCGAATTCTTCCATTTTCATGATATTCACGAGCAAAAAAAAACTTCTCCAATAGCTTGAAAAGTTGTATTTACTGTCGCCTTAGGGGAGTATTGAAGAGAACGAGGCAAAGTTGAGGAATAGGAAGCTCGACAGGTTCCCACCATGTGACTTGAAGATAGGGGCTAAACAAGTCCATCAGCCTCAAGATCAAATCACCTCATATCCTGCTTCAGTCCTGCGTTTATAAGTGATTTAGACTCGGAAAGCATCCTTTCAAAACTTCTAGTATATATTCATAGTGGGGATATACTCCTATATCAAGTTATCAACTTATTTACCATTAAATGGTCGTGAGCACATAGAAAATCTAATATGTTTTCGAGCGCTTAGCGCTACGTGCGTGGTCCCGCCGTCTGTGACTCTGTGCAGAAAGACTTCCAGGAATATTTGTTATATAAAATTAGCTCTTTTTTCATCCACACATCTCAGAAATCGTCTAATACCACGACTGTATCATTGGTGTTTCAATGCCTGTCTTTCCAACATCATTTGATTTAGCTGATTTGTCAATATGTAAAATACTACGAGAAATAATGTTGGTGAAATTGCCTGAGTTTGAACAGGTATGGATCCAATTTTTCATAGCTCTTTGCTCTTTTATATACCTGCACCGTGTCTTCACCTAGCGTAGATCGAAGTTTTCGGATGTATCCCAACATGTCGTCTAACACACTGCGCCACATTCTGTGTTCTAGATCTGACATGCTGGTAAAGTTGCCTGTCAAGCGATATATAAATTTTAAATGAGGTGATGAGCTTGAATCTAAGCCAGACTCGTTGAGACTAATTCAGACTCACTGATGATTCCGAAATAGTTGACGTGGAACAATGTGGTCTTTGCAAGGTGACTGCGTTCGCTTCGAAGTTTTGAGATCACTTGGATGAGGCGTTCTTTTGTACGAGGTACCAATATTGAGAAATGCTTGACTTCGAAATGGAAATTTAGAGCAAGCTGATTTGGTTGAACAAATAGGTTTGGAGTTTGATCAAGTATGTCGGTAAAATTTGAAATGCTGTTGGGCAATACGGTAACCACGAGTGTAGTAGAGACACCGGGAATGAGAGCGAAGGAGCGGAGAAGCAAATCAAAGTCTTGCAGGGGCCGCGACATCGTCCAGGTAAAATAAACCATCACCCTCGCAAGACGCGGGAAGGCCCGTCGAAAATCTGCGTTGACGAATTCCGGATCTGTACCCGGAACATCAGTGAAATGCAAATATAGATCCTCCAATAACGGGAAATGAACATGGACAAGCGGTACAATTGAATGCACGATGTCCCTATTCCGAGGGTTGAACCTGATGTTCAAGACCTTCATGTGGTTGTGTCGAATCACGACGTCAGGTATCGTATTGATCGAAGCTCGAGGGAGTAATTCAAGGCAGACCCACGCTGCTTCCACCTGGGGCCAAATTTGCGGCAGATGCAGCCACTCTCCATACCGTAGATCGTAACTAATATACAAGAATTGAAGCTTGCCGCACACAGGCAAATCTTGCGGGATATCAGAGGGGAAAAGTCTGCAGTTGGGTGCATCGACTCGCTCCATCCAGAAACGGCGTAGATCCGGAAAGGCTAAAAGTAGGCTGTAGAAACCGTATACATCTTCTGAGTCGTCCAGCTGGCGCTTCTGCTGGTCTACACTCCCTCTGTGTAGGAACAAAGTGTCATTTCCTGGACCATGTGTTAGCCAGTCCTGTTGCCCTGCTATCATGTCTGTCAAGGCATGAAGATGTCTTATGAGAGGAGGAATGTCGAGATGCAAGTTGATTGGAGGATGTGTCTCTGACCAACCGTGAATCAGCCATTTCAGGATGAAAGGAACACCCGCCTCTGGTATTTCATGCGGAGAGTTTTGTCCGAAGAGGATAGGCAATGTTCGAAGGGCGTCTTCAGAGGGATTAAAGGCGTAGGATGTCTCATGAAGATAGACAGAAAGTTTGAGTGGGTGCGACAGACGATGAAATCGCTTGATTCGCTCCAAAGGAGCATCGCTGGATTGATATAGTTCCAGGACGAACAGTCGATGCGCACGCGAAACCACAACCTAGGTATCGAATGCACTACACTGCGCCATGACCTGCAAACTTGAGCAATTATTGAAGGAGTATGATGTCGGGGGTCTGTGTTACTTTGCCCGTCTCCTGGTAGAAGGGCTTTAGTGGTTACTATTTCGTATATGATGTCGTCTGGAAGATGGCGGATTGGAGACATGATGACATCGCAGACTTGGACCTGCTTCTGGAGCTTTTCTTCAATTTTATCGAGTATTTCGAGCTCCTGAAGCAGTAGACGACGCTTTTCTTGATTGGCCTTTGCTGCTTCATCGATAGAGGTTCGAAACTGTTCTATTTGGGAGATTTCGGATGAGGTAGGTGGCTTATTGTGTTGAAGAGGTTCTAAGAGGCTAGATGGCACCATAATGGAGATCTGAGAGAGTATTCAGCGGGAATCTTTGATAATCTATACCAATATCGTAGACTCACTGATTCCCAACTCTTTATCTGCCAAGGCACATGTCGGTGGTATGGCACATGAGGGCCGAATTCTTCCATTTTCATTGTATCTGTCGGCAAAAAAGTGTCCTCCAGTAGACCAATAAGTCGTATTTACTGGCGCCTTATGAGAGTATAGAAGAGAACGAAGAAAATTTGAAGCCTGACCGGGTATTTCTAAGTACTATTTCGAATGGTGCAAATTGAAATTTGAAAGCGGGCGGGTCCCGACCACATCATGTGATGACTTGAAGATAGGGGCTAATAGTAATTGAGTCCATCACTGTCAGCCCAAATCCTGCTTCTGCCCTGTGTTTATAAACTATTTAAACTTGTAAATAATCTTTAAAGCGTCTCTCATATCTGAACAGCAGACATGTCTTTGAAAGAAATATCTGTGTCGGCAAATTTGAATGCCAGGCTGCGCCGTTGTGGAGGCTGTCAAGTGGCTGTGAGAACATAAATTACTGGAGACAATCTACTACTAGTAAGTTAAAACATTCTCTTACTTTACTCTCATATCGACTTGTGTCTTTTCCGATACTTTCATGACAACCTTGCTGCATCTAGTCTATATACACGGATTTCAAGGTACTGTTCCTTTTTTTTCGGACAGGGTGATGGATCACACTCAGACAGATTCGACCAGGAAATGATACCACCTTTCAAGTGTGTTTATTGACATCTTGATTTACAGATTAATTCATAGCATTCTGTACAGTCATTTCCCAAAGACCTTCAGGAATACGTCTCGATCAGGATACCCCCTGAACTTGATATAAAGGTCCAATCCAGTTTGTACCCTACGTACAAGAGCGTCAAACCTATATCCCATGCAACAAAGAACTTTTTAGAATGGTGCGTTATTTCAAAAGTGACATCATATTTCAGTATTTTATCTGACGATAACTACGGAAGGCTTTCAACACAGCCCGAAGGGCCTGTTATTCTCATAGGCCATTCAATGGGTGGTTTGTTAGCAGCAGACGCAGCTACAGATGCGTCCAATAACCCACCAGCTGCCAATAAGAAACCCAAACGTATTGTTGGAGTAATCGCATTTGACACTCCTTATCTCGGGATGCACCCCCACGTCGTAATCAGTGGGATCGCGTCATTGCTACCCAAAGGCGATTCAGACAGCGGGAATGACTCTGAAGGAGGCAAGGCCAAGAAGACTGAGAAATCGATGAACAGGCACCCTCAGATTAAAATCATCGACCCATCCGTTACAGACGAATGGGAGGCATTCAAGGCAAAGATGCACAGTACGTCATAATTTACTGCTCAACGACCCTGAGTACCCCAGCCCCTGACATGATACTTAATTCAGTTCATCCTTCACATTCCCCATACCACTCCCACGCGAATAGCAATACCAATAACTCTCAATTATCATTACCTTCCACCTCTAGTGCCTCCTTTTCAGAACGACGATCACGATCACCCTCCCCTTCATTAATTGACCGCTTTCTCGCCCATGTTCCTGCTTCCTCACAAGACGATCCTATCATCCGATGGCTGCGAAAGCACGCAGAGGATCCAGTTTCTGCTGGTAAACGATGGATCATCGAGAGGCTTCAATTTGGCTCATGTATGTTCGACCCGTCTGGCTTGAAATACCGGTACACCCGCCTTGTCGAGTGGGAGAAGCAAGGCGGCCTGTGGGTCAATTATTGGACATGCACCCGCCGTAAAGTGAAAGTCGACAAGGAGGATAATGGGTCCACTGCAGATAAACGATTGTCACAGGAAATCCCCAGCGACGATCTTCTTCGCCCTCCCCTCAGTGCTAGCTCGGATAGATCATTCAGTAGCATCGCCACTATCAACTCCATCGACACAGTCGCGTCAACCGCCCCAGGAGAAACCAATACCGAGACCGACGAATCTTTAGACGTTCAAACAGACGACAAAGGCGATGGCAAGAAAGGCAAACTATCCTCTGCCAAAAAGAAAATGACAAAATATGGCCGTCATTTCGTGGTTCTTCCCAACGGCATGGGTGAATATTTAGGTGGATGGCATAGATGGGAGAATGTCGTCATTGCGGGTGTTAAAGACGAAGTCAACGCCCACACTGGCTTGTTCATCCCAACGTCAAATCTGGAATACCCCGCTCTCGTCGAACGTGTTGCTGGCAGGATCATAGACTGGTGTCATCTACTAGCAGCGAATTCGTCGTCCAACACAGGCACTCAACAATCGTGAAATCACCCGTCTTCGATGACCTGAACACATAATAATACCCAAATCATGCCAATACCCAAATTACACCGTTTATTACTGCCACATATTTTTACAGCGCTAATTGTACATCGTGTATGTAGTACCTATTACCATATCCATTCATATGTTGAGACCTGATGAAGCAAAAATCCTCGCCCATGCCCAGCATCTATTCTTCAACACTGGGCCCAACAATCAAAAAGTCGGGCTATATCCTTCGATGATTTCCCCGTTGACAATCTTCACAGTCGTCGACAGTGTCTCGTACCATCTCTTAGCAAGATTAACGCGTTCTTTGAACTGCCCCGGCGTTTCATCTTCCTTAGCATCAACCGCGACATCCAAGGTCGACTGTTCCAGACACTTGGCCTGAATCTGCAGCAACAACGCGGGAATTTGACGCTCAGTGAGCCAAGGCTGAACTTGGTCGCGAAGGTCATCGTAGTAAGCCAGAGACTCCACCAAAACTGCTCCTTTGACATTATGCTAATCAGAGGTATCAACATGCATATTCTTGATACGAAGAATATAAAACTCACGTAGAGATTATCGGCATGCATAAGTTTAAGGGCATAATCAAACCCTCCTGCTTCCACGAACACAGAAATACCCGATCCACCAGTCCATAACCACTGCCTAACCAAATGCGAGATTCCCCAGCTGCTTTCCTGTTCAAGTGCATCCTCAGAGCCAATGTGGTCCTTGATGAGCGATACCACTGTGCTGCGACACCCGTCAAGGCTAGCCAAATCTCCGAATGATCTAACGAGGACATCCATATCTCCGACAGAGGCAGGCGACTCCACTGCGATTTTAAAAAGCGGGTCGATGAGGCCAGATTGGACAACCGCAGCTGCACGTTCTTCGGACAACACAGTTCGTAAAACCTCCAAAGCTTTAGGAAGTGGTTCCTTCTGTTCCCGAATCTGCTTTGAAATCAAACGTATAAAGTCACTGGCTTCAGGGCTACCCGCTACAAAGAGTGATCCCAGGAGTGTAAGTGCCACCTCCCTCAGGTCAATCTCGTTCGCGTTTAGACACTTCTTGACAAATTTGACGGGTTTCGTGTTGAGGACCGCCTCCTTTCCAGCCGAGGACCCGTCAAAAAGAGTCTGCATCAACTCCATCACATCCTTGCGATCGTGCGGGCCATTGCCTTTCATGATGGGGGTCAGAGCTTTAGTGAGCTTGTTGGTGGGAGCTGTGTGGGCGAGGAGGGCGATAAGAAGACCAATTCTACCAAGAGAAACTTCTTCGTTGGGGATGAGGTCGATAAGATCGTCGTAAAGATTAGATTTAGCAAGGACATCGATGCACGTTTGGTTGTCCTTTGCCAAAAAGTAGAGGTTTCTCGTGACCTCCTGGGCGTCATAGATGGAGTCTCTGTTACGGGCAAAGCGAAGGGCATGGGACACAGCTTTGTCGTGGGCAATGAACGCATCCTGGATATGTTTAAGGTCGTCTGCGTCATCGATGTGTTCCGCGATATGAGCTAAAAGCTTGATAGGTAGATGTCCAATCTCGTCTTCATCATCACCGCCATCGACGTCTTCGTCTTCATTTTCTTCGTCCTCTCCCTCCCCGTCAGCCCTCTTCTCCTCAATCTCCTCAATCTCCTTCTCCTCTCCAATCTGACCCTCCTTGCTATCTTTCTTCTCGGGTTCTTTATCGTAAGCCTTCAAAATGTAGTCCATAATCCCGGCTTTGTAGAAAGCAGAGCACATGGTCGGATCAGAGGAAATCCACGAATAATACTTGTCAAACTCGGGGGTTTGGCTGGTCGACAGTACATCCTGGATGGCCTTAACAAGAGGCTGCATGCATTCATCGTCCTTGGTAATAAAAGTTCGCATGAACTCCAGAAGGTCAGAAGGCTCAAAGATGTCCCTCGCGACGGATGCTTGTATAATGGGAGGGATGATCTCTGAGTAAAAGCCTGTGAGGATAGACCGTAGACCTTTGAGGATTTCGGCGACTGCAGAAAGCACTCTACAATCAGCAGGAACGGAGTTAGCACATCGAAATAAATCAAAGGAGAGCAATACTCACTCCTCGTAATCCTGACTCGCTTTCTGACGTTTGGCGATAATATCTTCGTCGTCTGCTTCCTCCTCTGCATGGACATCAACCACGTCAGGGCCTTTGCCAGCCCACTTCATCAGCTGCTGAACAGTTTCCGACGTGATCTCTCCTTTCCAAGCGTCCAAGTCAATGGAGTCCGCATCGGCGTCAGCAAAGCTATAGGAGAGGAGGCGAATCATGAAGCGGGCCACTTTAAGTGACTCGACAGTATCATCTGTAAGAAGTACGGCGACAACATGCGCCAGACGTGCGCTCTTCCTTCCCACCGCAACATCAGCCGAATCTGCTGCCAGGAGCACTCTAACTGATTCCACTGCTGCTCTCCGCGCCTCGACCGTGGTATAATCTTGCTCTAAAAGGGCGAAAACACGCTGCAAACCTCCCGCTTTGAACGCTGCTTCCGCAATCACCCTCCTTTGCCTCCCTGTATGTCGGTTGACGTACTCCCCGTACAAAGATTGGAAAAAGAACACGTCCGCTGTTGGAACCACGGCTTCAAACGCGGTCTTCAAGAGCTCGAATCCTCGCTTGTACTCCCAGGTAAATTGAGACAATAGGTAAAGCGCTTCAACGGCGATAGGGGGAGATTTGAGAAGTTGCACAGTTTTCTCTACCAGCTCTTTGCTGACAATGATATCCTTCGAAGGACAAGGTGCCTCTGGCTCGTCCTCGTCTCGGAAGGAAAAGCCAGGCTCGCCAGAGAGAATTTCGCCAAGAAGATGAAGTCCTGCATTCACGATTTCGACGTTATCTGAATCCAAGAGACTGAGAAGCTTGGGGCGTGTAGCGGAACTAGTCAAAAATTTGGCGGCAGCCTCCCTTCGGGACACTCCATCATTGTACGAGTCGAGAGTTCTAGCGAGAATAGAACCTGCTAATTTGCGTACGTCGGAGGGGCCGTTTTCTACAAGGAGGTCGACAAAATATTGCAAAGCGCCTTCCATGTCGATCAAGACCGAGCCTATGTATTGCTCTGACTCCATGCCTTTGTCCAAAAGAGTCTTGATACAAACGAAGTGAGATATAGGTTCAACCACAAGGAAAATAATAATTGTATTTACCAACGCAGAGATAGTTTGATCATGGTCCGACTTTTGACAGCCTATGTTGATAACGAAGTCGCACAAACCATTGTCGATGGCGATTTTCCTGAGATCTGTAAAGCTATCTATCAAGCCTCGTATGACCTGAAGTTTCGTGTCCACCAGCACGTCTTCGTCGCTCCAGAGCTTGGCGAAAACGGTTTTGACAGCTTGCTTCGTTTCATCCTCTTCTTCGCCTTCAATAAACCGTAGTAGGGCGTACTCGCAGGGCACGCCCACAGTATGCAGTGGCTTCAAAGCGATCTGGAGGACCAACGACTTAATGGCGTCCAAACTGTCTGAGAACATAATCCGCATCAGTCCATTAAGCTCATTCCTGTCTTCGCCAATAAAGCTCGCAGCGGCTTTAGCGACTTCTTCATCTTTATCACAGACGAGATGGCGGAAGACCCCGAATATAAACGCTGCGGTATTTCCTCTCTCGGTTTCGTCCGGAAGATTGTTGTCGATTTCAGAGAGATGCTCCATCATTTGCGAACAGCAACTGATTAGAGAGGCGTGAGCTTTGCTATAGTTGCAGAGACATGTGGCCAGTACAGCATCAACGACGGATGCTTTCGTGAAAATTGGAATGAGAGTCGACCTATCGAAGACGAGGCAATTTTCGAACGTTTCTATGAGAGCAACCATGCGGGGCTCTTCCACATCAGCCTCGGATTTCATGGATGTGAGGGGTGAATAGAGGGTGGTCAGCTCCTGCAAGATGTCCTCTTCCGTAGATGGATGTTGAGTACTGATCTCCTCCAGGATACTGAGGATAAGATGCAAATCTAAAACATTTCCAGTAGCGAGAAGAGCGACGAGCTTTGGAAGAAAAGGGATGGTTTTGGAAAGTGCATCAGAAGACAACGAGGAGAAGGTTCCGACGAATTCAAGAAGACAGCTACGGAGAGTCTCGTCCGTTGTAGTGCTGGCCACCTCGAAAAGCATTGGTAAATCGATGACGTCCAGATTTTCGACAGCGAATTCATTTTGGTTTTCAAGGAAAGAATTCAGCTTATTCAAGGACTGAATAGATTATGTATGAGAGAATCCGCGTCATATCATAGCAAGAAAGACGCACGAACCTCATTCCACGTATCGGCATCCGCAGACTTTAAGGCTTGGAATATAGCAGGAAAGTCCTGACGCTCTAGCGGCACGTATGGTGTAGATGCATCCGAGGTGACGCTGACGCGCTCTTGTATATCTGACCCGTATTGCTCCTAGCGTCAAACAACTCAATAACGTCAGATTGGAGAGATTAAGGCGGCCAACGCACCATCCTTTGGGGTCGAGGGTAATAAGATGCCATTGCAAAAGAATTCAGTCTACGATTTTAACACTCCGTAGTAGATCGAAAGCAGTAATTCAAGGGAAAGAACGATGCGATTCGAGGCAGTGCGATTGTACCTTGCAAGGAACGAGAAGTCAAGACCCTTCAAGTTTCAAAAGAGAAAGAAATCGATATCCCAGAGCCTGCAGCCCGAAAACTCAAGTCCGCATGACCACATCACAGACCACGAGGAGATGGTGTTCACGATAATCCTGTCCAAGATTGCAATCTCAAAAAAACATATACATAGAGCGGAACATAGTTGACAGTCTGTGACTAAACCCACCCTGTTACTTGTATACATAAGCAACGTCACGTCACACCACGTTATCAGTGGAAATATAATTTTACTTTTCAGCAACAATGTTCAAGTTCAACTTCGATATCGACCACGACCACGAGCTCGATGAAGCCGTCTTTGGCCTTCCAACAGAACCAGAAGTGCTGGAAAGAAAACAGGACGACGTGGTCTCATTAACTCCTTGTACAGAACATGCTCTCAATGAACTTGTCTGTCGTTCTTACACCTCAGTTCATTAGCCCCTTTCTGATTCTTGCATCAACAAGTTGGACTCGATACCGCCGTTAATATCATATTCTCCTATAAAAATACCTCTCAATGAATCTGTGTCGTCAGTGACACTTCTGCGACGCGATCTTTTCGATGCAAGATTTCAACTCATCGCTGAAGAAGGGAACGAGGAGTCGCCCGATCAGAACCCTCAGTCGCGTTTAAAGCAGGAACTAAAATTTGTTGATGCTCCCTCTGACCTCGTTCCTGGTGTTTATGAAGGTGGACTCAAAACTTGGGAGTGTAGTGTAGACCTTGCCAGTCACCTACATTCAATCCCGGACGCCCAAAATCCTGCCAATTTTCTCGGGCAAACTATCCTCGAGGTTGGCCTTGATATTTCTATGGAAATTTTCTGCTCTGACGAAGCCATCAGTTAGGTTGTGGTACTGCTATACCCTCACTTTACGTCTTCAAGCAAGTTCTTGCTGCACTTAATGGCACCAACAAGACGAAAACAGAGTTGCACCTTCAAGACTACAACGCCCTAGTTTTGCAGCTTGTTACGCTCCCGAATCTGATCCTAACGTGGTGTAAGTTTTTTCAATATACTTGCTGGTCAAATACCTATCTTTCTTTACCAGACACATCAAGTCTGGCTGATAGCTACCGTTCATTTATCGATGATCCAGAAATAGCCCCAGTGCTAGACCTCAACACTCCTGGGGAGCTGTCCATTACACCAGATCTCAAGACAGCCTTTTCTCAATCTCTGGCATCCAACAATATTTCCTTGCGTTTTTTTTCTGGCTCATGGGACACCTTCTATCCTGAAAAAATCGCTGGTTCCACCGGCTACGACGTTCTATTGACGTCAGAAACGATATATTCTCCAGAAAGCTTGGAACCGCTGCTGAACCTCTTACAAAAAATTTGCGCACCATCCCCGGACAAACAGGCAACATCGTTGGCAGCCTTAAGCCTGAACGACGATGGCAAAGGTGCCCATTCCCAGTCTCACTGTATTTGTCTCGTCGCAGCCAAGGTCATTTATTTTGGAGTTGGTGGGGGTGTTGAAGACTTTGTCAAAGAGGTCAAAAATAGAGGGGGTAACGTCGAGACCGTCTTGGAGCACAGCGTAGGGGTGGGGAGGAAAGTCATGCGCTTATCTTGGGATTGAACTCTTGCGCGGCGTTAAAACTATGGGTATGAGCGTATTGACCAATTATGTTCACATTCCAGCATACCTGCCAAATAACTTGACAGTGTGACAAATATACACTCTTTCATCTTATCAGTCGAGCCGAGTCATGACCGCCCCGTGGTATCCGGTGCTGTATAAATACTCTTCAGTGTCTTCACACTCTCGGACTCGTGGTAGTCGCACAGTCATTTAAACTTCACACAGCCTGGAAACCTTGCATTATTAGCCCTGCGTCGATTATCAAGATATCCCCACAGTCACCGGTCGTTCTTTCTTACCACCAAGACAATGCATGTCCTACTACCGACCAGATCCGACGGACATATCCATGAAAAGTGAGCGGTCTTCTTTCTGATTTCAGGTCAGCAAACCCTAATCTTTTGACACAGTGATGGAAATGATATCTATCATATCAGCAAGTGCTAAGTCATTTTAGGTGTCTGATCTCTGAATAACCTTGCGTCTATAGTCCGACTCCTCCAGGACGTACGCATAACCGATGCTCAGACGTCCAGAATAGACGACAGATCATCACAACCTGCTCGTCGTTTCTCCCTTCCACAATCTTACCCTGACCACATACGAGAAACAGTCCGTTTCTCGCCAATCATTGACTTCACGAATGGCAGAATCTCTTCTCCTCTATGGCGGCAAGTTCTTGCATACTGGTTTCCAGCAAGCGAAGGCTTTACATTAATTGATGACTGGAGATGTGGCAATACCCATACTCCCCCACATCTTTCAGTTCTCTACCAAGACCAAGCCATTCTCCTCCTTCAGCTCCACTCAGAGACAAGTTTTGATCTCGACACAAACAGACGGATACTGTGCAGTAACGCCGACCAGCTGTTTGACGCTGTCGCATTGTGGTCAGGGCACCCTGCGCTCTGCGTCATTTCGGCTGTTGGCCCTCTGTGGAATACCTTCATCAGGTCTACGGACATGACGAGTGAGACGGCAAAGCTAATCTTGGGGTATGATTGGTACGGTGAATGGACCGAACATGTAGGTTCTGACCGCTCTCATGAGTCACTGGGACGATATTTTGATATTTTGAAACGATCTCGTACGTCTTCCCTACTGTTGCCCTCATGTCCTGCTAATGGTTCCGCAGTGAGAATATGATCCCTGATTTTCTTCCAGCATCCGTGATGCAACCCCCTGTATTCTGGATCCTTTCGACGAAGTATATTTGCATGTTGTAGCCACCACAGCTGAACCACTTTTAACCGGCCACCGCCCCAGTCCATGTACCCATGTAGTGACACTGATCACATATTTTCCCCAGAAATAAAAATATATTCCCCACCAAAAACGACATGTCGTCTGACGAGTACCTATATAGCTGAACAGAGCGATCGCTTTGTCTACGTCCAACCAGGCATAATTTCGTTGTTATCATCTTCGCTCCCCATCCGACCAGACACCATCCTCCTCCATTCCGCTCTGTCTCCCTCACTCAAACTATCCTCCGTATACCTGCCAACGTGAGAGTCCACCTGAAAATCTTGCTTGTTAAGGTCTGTGTAGTCAACCCACACAGACGGTCCCAGACGGATAGTCCCTGTAGCAACAGCCTCCCGCCTGACCTCAGGATCGAGGGTTTCACTGCAAAAAATCGGTGCAAGGCCCGGGCCATGGGAGGTCGGCGGAAAAGGGTCCTCGTACACCTTTACCGAAAATTCAAGTCCAGGTTTGAAGAACGATGGCGGATTGTCGTCGTCGAAGGGCTGCATTGCACGCTCATGACGATCCATGTACAGAAGTAACGAGCCATTGGACATCTGTTCCCCTGATAGGGTTCGATCTAGGTTTAGTTGTACATTTTCGGCAGCGAGTTGAGCATTCGGAGCCTTGAGCAGCATGTGATCAATGTGAGGCTCCTGAGGTGACCCATAGAGATAAAAAGGGCAGTACGACAGAGGATAGTCTTGGTCTCTCCAACGAGAGCAGAGCGACCTTTGCTTGATAATCTTGACGTCGACAAGGGTACAACGGGAAATATTGGTTCCTCTACAAAGAACAAATAGGCCATTTCAGTGATGAATCGAGCGGTGACTTGTGAATACAATAACCTATGGTAGATATATCCTGTTAGCTGCCCTGATTCGAGTATATTTTCCAGCGTCTCCGTCTCCACAAAAAATGTAAAAGTATCTTCAGGGAAGAACGATTTGGCGCGCATGTACGCTGCCCACTCGTTTTCGGAGTCTAGTGAAGGCTGTACCTTCAAAATCAGCTGTTGTCGTCCATTGGCTTTATGGAAAAGTGGGCGATAAACGAGGTAAATCAGCTCGGTTCCTTGCATGACGAACATGTGCTCCTGCGGGGTGATCATATTGCGCGCTACGACGTGCTGATATGGTTGGGATGAGACTGAAAAGTTCCACTGTGAAGACCAGAAAGTAAACACACCTTCATCTCCTGCTCTAGTGTTTGTCGAAATATTTCTGTCACCTTTCCAGTGAAGTCTGCTGCTGCTTGAAATGGGGACATAACAACGTTCCTGAGCACAAACAAATCCTGAGAGGAGTCCGTTTCAAGCCCCAATCGCTTCTTGAATGAATCCAAACAGTGGCCATAGTCTTTGTGGGCGAAAACGGTGGATGTGATGAAAATGGGTATGTCCTGAGGTCGTTTATCGACACCAGTAACGGAAAGCCTGTCAAAGATGCATTTGTTCAAGTAATTGGCCTCTTCAACGTCAGTGTTGAGGTTTGACTCATTCCCTTCTGTGTCTGGAAGACGAAAGTTGCATGCGAATGTGTTGATGTTCAGATCAGATCCCAAGGCCAGCAATTCGTCCAATGCCATCGGGTCTGCATCCTCGATGATATCTTTGTTACTTCTCCCGAGTATTTTCTGGCGAATAAAGGTCTTCTCCTTTTCGACTTCTTCAGCATCAGGCTCGGAAAGAAGCTTGTTCAGGGGAACAACAACGTAAGGGGTAGTTGCATCGGAGAGGGTGGCCCAATGGGCTGATATCTGTGATACAATCCATTAATGCGCTGTTTAAACTGACAAAAGCCATACGACTTACACGAGCGCAACTAAACCTAACCTCGCCCAACAAGCTTCCATGGCCCAGTTTATGGAGGCCAACAACAGAGTGGTGAAGATATACGGCCGCTGCAGCTGCCCCTGGCTTACTGAGGGAAAGAAAGGTAACAAATCAAACGACGTTGAGCCTAAAGCATCAAACACACCTTCCTTCAACACCATAGACGCCGATGCTCTCCCCATTCTGGCCTTGATTGATGTATGGAGCCGTCCAAGTCAGCAAATATCTCAAACGACCATCCTTATAGCACTGAACGTGACCAGAATTAATTCATTGTATTTAACGTTTAGCAGATAAACTCACCAGTCCACCTGCAGGATACGGACAATAGCCACTTTTATGAGGATCAACAGTAACAGAATCAGCTGCTGACAGTAGCTTAATCTGCTTCAACGTATGATTCTTGAGGGAAAGCGAAGGGACATAAAGGTGAGCTGGGAACCTGAGATTGAGGGGTATAGTGGGTTGTGGCGGCGCTTGACGATGTGATCCCTCCCGAATCATCGAAGCAAAATATCCTCCCCACGCCGCATCTTCAGAGTCCAAACGTAGTGAGAGGTGATAAAGCGAGATGTAGAATTCTACTAACCAGCATGGATGAGGAACGTCATTCCTTTTTTCTCGTACTCCACTTTCAACGCCACTATCTCGTCTAAAGGGTCAACTGCACCTTCCTCAGTAGAGCCTATGATAGCAACAATAGCATAGATGGCTTGCTGCTTTTGATACCGTTCTTCAATGAAGGATCGCAAGGCCGCTTTATCCATTCTGGCATCCTCGTCAACGGGCACATTTACAACGTTGGCGGCGCCAATTCCTGTCAAGGCTGCAGCAAAATATGAGCAGCGTGTTAAGATTATACAACGGCAACCCACCTGCTCCCTTCGGCCATGAATAATGCTTGGTACTGGTAATCAAATACTGCATTGGGTGCTCGATCCCCCATCGCCTCTCAACAATATCCTTTCCAGTAGTCTGAATTATGTACGGCCGCAATGAGTCCTCCAGGAATTTTGCGCTGATACCAAATGCTTCGTGTAATCGATCGGGAATATCAAGAATGTCCTTTGAGCGCAGATTAAGAAGCTCCCAAGTGCTGAGTTCACTGAACAGATACTCCTCCGAGGTATTACACTTGCGTATCCGAAAACTTTCAGAAAGGAATGATAGCTCCTTGCCTTCCATCATGGCTTCACGGAGTGCAAGGGGGTAGAACTTGAGATTACGAGCTATTCGCCCAGATTTAGACCAGCTTTGAGGACGATGTAACCACCCACTTACCAGCCCTGTCGAGTGTCAGCTAATTATGAAAGTAAAGAACTGGACAGCTTCCAACATACCACATTGACTCCAGGTTTGCAACAGTCCCGTCACAAGTGAGATGGCCCCAAGGTTTGACAGAGTCTGTAAATGGGTATCCCAGCATTTCGCATATTTGGAACCCAACGTCCAACTCCAAGAGAGTCGTAATCGGACTGGCTTCAAATGCGACGTTATTTGGATTAAACAACATCGCGGAGAGCCATCCCAGGATAGAAGGCAAGCTGCTTTCAAACGACATATGGCCAGCGTATCTCGGCGAATAAATCGGAATCGAATTTTCGTTCAGCATATCAGACAGATGAGTGAACTCGCGCTGGAGATGCTCCACAGCTTTTTTATACGTAGGTGACTCTTTGATTTCCTTGGTAATGAAAATCTTGTCAAAGGTCAAGCCAAGTTGAGCACATATTCCCCCAACAACTGGTGAACATGTACTTACCCCGTCCTCTGGATGATATGACTTTCGAGCCTCTGCATGGCCGTTAACGATGTGAGTGAAAAGGTCCTTCAATAGCGTCGCATTTTCAGCCTGTGGTCCAAGGAACCACGCTGATACTGCTTCGTGGAGGACCGGGGGCAGATGAGGGGAATCCTGAGGTGGGTGTTTGTCCATAATCTCAGCAGCTTGAAGAAAGATATTGGTTATCTATACAGATATATAGGTAAGAGTTGTCAGATGGAAGTCTCGGTTTAGACACGTAATCTGGAACGTACTTGTGAGACTTTTATGCATATTGGGCATCGAGAAGAAACCTCATTATATAGAGGTCAGCCTAACTGCTAGAACCCAGTATAGCACCAGTGCAATTGCGTTTAAGCCGCGTGTATTGACAAACATGGATGCAGCAGTTTTCAGCCTCCGGTTCTCATGAAAGATGGGTTGCGATCGGTGCAGCATTGCCTGAAAATACTCTACCTCTCGCGAAATCGATAAGGCGCATGAAGGGTGGACGAAACGATAGCTATCATTCTAGAACGTCCGAATCTGCTGCATGGCACTTTACTGTTTTGTGAATAATGGGCTCTTGAAGGTTCTTGACGAGAAAAATGTGGTGGGCCTACCTCATAATGGTTCTAATTCTTGACGAGAAAAATGTGGTGGGCTACCTCATAATGGTTCTAACACACGTTCGGAACGCACACGACCGTACTGGCGCAATTTCACTGATGCCCGTGAGTGTATATGGAGTGTGTATGATGACGGGCAGGGATAAAAAAGAATGGACACATTGGGAATTGAACCCAACACCTCTCGCAAACCGGTTGATGCTAAGCGAGCGTGATAACCAACTACACCATGTGCCCCATGAAGGGTGAGACCGCTGGCACCGCTCAGTCGCAGACCCGCAATTTTTCGGAAACGAAAACCTTTAACGATGTCCGGTCCCAGAACACTTTGAGGAATACTTTTTTCACTCCTTGGAAAATCTCTTCTTCGAATCATGAGTGGTGGTTATTATTAACTATAGTGAACTAATCGTAATAACATAAGTAGTCTGTCTAATGGCGAATTAATATAGCAAGCATTAGGGCATGGAATGTGCCATGGATAGGCGGCAGACGTATGGTGGTACAATAGCAAAACCAAGCCACTATAGATGGATGCATTTATGGTGAGGTCCATCCCATCACCACAGAATCACCGATTACCTCCTCGTAAAACCTCCCTCTAACCCCTCAACATAGTCAAAACATGGCATTACGCGCTTAGTAACCGCCCATGCCCATTCCACCCATTCCGCCCATGCCTCCCATTCCACCAGCAGGCTTGTCCTCTTCAGGTGCATCAACAATGCATGCCTCGCTAGTTGTCAAAAGGCTGGCAACGCCGCTGGCGTCAACAAGGGCTGTCCTTACGACCTTGAGAGGGTCGACAATTCCAGCCTTGATCATGTCAACGTATTCACCCTTGGAGGCATCATAACCCCATGAGAATTGTTCTGGGTTGGCGTATTGCTTGAGGAGGGTACCAACAATGACGGATGACTCTTCGCCAGCGTTGGAAAGAATGGCCCTGGAAGGAGCGGTCAAGGCACGGCGAATGATGGCGACACCGAGCTCCTGGTCGAAGTTGCTTGTGGCGATGGGCTTCGCGTCAGCGGCAACGGGCGATGAAGCTGAGCCGCTTCCAGGCGAGGTAGTGGCGAGCTGCAGTGATGCCTTGAGCAGGGCAACACCACCACCAGGGAGGATACCCTCCTCCACGGCAGCGCGGGTAGCGTTCAAAGCGTCGTCGTAACGATCCTTCTTCTCGCCGACTTCAACTTCTGAAGCACCTCCAACCTTGATGACGGCGACACCACCGCTAAGCTTAGCGAGACGCTCATGGAGCTTAGTCTTGTCGAATTCAGAGGTTGTAGGGTCGTTGAGAACGGCGCGGATTTGCTCGCAGCGAGCCTGAATGGCATCCTTGGAGCCGTCACCGTTCAGAACGATGGTGTCGTCCTTGGTAATGGTGATAGAACCAGTTGAGCCGAGCATGTCAGCGGTAGCACGTTCGAGTTTAATGTCGAGCTCATCGGTGAAGACGGTTCCACCGGTAAGGATGGCGAGATCACCAAGGATAGACTTGCGGTTGTCACCGAAGCCAGGAGCCTTGACGGCAGCGACTTGGAGCTGGCCACGAAGCTTGTTCAGAATGCAGGCAGCCAGAGCCTCACCGTCGATGTCCTCGGCAATAATGACGAGAGGACGACGAGCTTGGGCAGCGGCTTCGAGTGAAGGGAGGATATCCTGAAGAGCGGAAATTTTCTTCTCACTGAGGAGGACGTATGGCTTCTCGAATTCGACCTTCTGGGTCTTGACGTCGGTGATGAAGTAAGGTGAGATGTAGCCACGGTCGAAGCGCATTCCCTCTGTAATTTCGATTTCATCTTCGATGGTGCGACCCTCCTTGACAGTGATGACACCCTCCTTTCCGACTTTCTCCATGGCCTGGGCAATGAGGTTGCCAACGTGCGTGTCGCCGTTTGCTGAGATGGTGGCGACTTGGGCAATTTCAGCGGTAGTGGTGATGGTCTTGGTGTTCGAAGACAGGAATTCGACAACCCTGTCGACAGCTGCCTGGGAACCACGGCGGAGGTCCATTGGGTTGCAGCCAGCAGCGACGTTCTTGACACCTTCGGAGTAGATTGCGCGGGCAAGAACTGTGGCGGTTGTTGTACCGTCACCAGCAATTTCGTTGGTCTTGGATGCAACATCCTGGACGAGACTAATGCCAGACATGTGAGCAGAAGACCTTACCCGAGACGCGTTGAATAAACATACCGAGCACCGAGATTTTCGAATTTGTCCTTTAATGTGATGGACTTTGCGACGGTAACACCATCTTACAGAAAAAATGAGTTTACACGGTTAAAAAGAGTTGAAGTAATGAATACCTTTTGTAATTTTAGGTCCACCGAAGGACTGCTCAATGATGACGTTGCGACCTAAACGCGTAGAAAATACGTGAGTTTCAATACTGACGTTCTCTAAATGAACTATGCATACCCTTTGGTCCTAGTGTTACGCTAACAGCGTTGGCAAGCACGTCAACACCCTTGAGTA
This sequence comes from Panaeolus cyanescens, assembly GCA_002938355.1. NCBI lineage: Eukaryota > Fungi > Basidiomycota > Agaricomycetes > Agaricales > Panaeolus > Panaeolus cyanescens. The sequence goes on from NHTK01001196.1 coordinate 29,041, forward strand.
TGCTTGCTCTGCCCTCATTCGAGAACTTAATCTCTTTGTGGGCACCGCGAGCAAGAACTGGCTTTGCAGTCTTCGCAGCTGCTCTGCGGATTGAAGAGGAAGAAGTGGAGGACAAGCGGTGCATCGTTGAGCTTTTGGGGAGGGATGAACAGAGAGGTATGGGTGAGAGGAAGAAAAAAAAATGAACTGCTAAGGTGAACGAGAAATTCCGTGTGAAACCTTTTTATAGCCAACTCCACGAAATCCTACGAAACCTCTAGAAACTAGAGCACGTGGCACTTCAAACAGGTCACGTGTAGTTCCTTAGCCGAATCCTACCCCAGGATTTCTTCAACCATTTAGACTCGACTTCTTCAACTTGACAGTTCTATTAAAGTTGTGAAGATGCGGACCTTTCCCGGTATTCATGCCGCTCATGTTTTGCTGAGAAAGGTAAGGGAAATCCCATTAAAGTTATAATGCTTGTGATTCAAAGTTCGTGCGTTGAGCGACCTGCGACTGATGCAGCAAGGTCACGGTATGACATTGAAAGAAGTAGGGACACATGCATTTCTTAAAGAGCACAGGGCAGTGCTTCATTTTAAGCGCTCGTTGTCAAATTTTTTGTGTAAGCTCGATAATTCCGAGACGAATTATCAGCAACGGTATGAATGACAACAGCAGCAGGAACAAGAGGGCAAAAAATTGATTTGCGCAACACAAGTGTTTTAATCTCGCTAGAAATAACATAATTGCGCAACAAAAATTCGGATACGGGGAATCGAACCCCGAGCTGCCGCGGGCACTCATGAATGAGAGGCGGCAATGTTAGCCGTTACACCATATCCGAGATGAATTTCTATATCACACGCGTGTAGATTTGGACACTCGGTACGCTAGACTGAAAGCAAGGACAAAATGATTGGACGCATTGGGAATTGAGCCCAACACCTCTCGCAAATCAAACATGCTAAGCGAGCGTGATAACCAACTACACCATGCGCCCATATAACTTTAAGCGCCCGCCGTCGATCATTAATCATGCCCATGTCACAAGCTGTCCGCTCTTGGTTCGTTCAGGCATCAGTCATGTTTGAGATTGAAGTAACCTTGAAGGAACCATTTTCAAAAATTAAAAAAAAAAATAAGACAAAAAAAAGAAGAAAAGGCAGTGAATGTCCAAGACCTCGAACAATTTCTCCGAACCATCCGGTCTCCTTCAAAGGATTTGTATAAGCTCTGTATGCGACATTGAGTCCGCAGTTGAAAGGCACAAGCCTACATATACATTCTTTACCCCTGTCAATGAGTCACCCATGTACACTGCCAGGAGATATTTGACAATTACATAGTCGGCACTGCATTGGAGGGAAGCAAAGAACGGACAAGAAGAAGTCGACCGTTTGGTAATTAATGATATTGATCATTGCTGGGAGACATGGCATACGCCGGGAGAAGCGGAAATCGGAGCTAAAAATAAACTTGATGCAAGTGATGTATACATTCGGGAGAATATGATAGTCTTGGCGAATAGTCGTAAGCTGTCCATGCACACTGCGGATAGCAGGATACGGCCCAAATGCCGCAATAGAATTCACTGAAAAAAGTATAAAGCGAAGCGAGTTTGCTTGATGTACATCACCATCTCAGCCCACAGTCGAGGCACGACTTTCAAACCCTACCATCGCCTTCAATGACTTTCAAATCTTTTGTGCTGTCCAGCGGCATAGCTGCTGTTTTACTATCCTTGACCTTCCAAACCCGTATGTGTCTGCCATTTTCTCTTACTTTTCCTCTTACTTTTCCTTAACCGCTGTCCAATCGGAAAAACTCACGACCTGTTCTCTCCCAGATGCCGGGCTAGTGACCGTGCTCAACGTTCAACCACCTTATCCAACCAAAACTGAACCCGACGGGTCTGTCATCACAGCACCTGTAAGCCCTAACGGGATGAGCGTCCGCTTTGATGGGACAACAATCATCTCGGCCATTGGCCCCGCATCAGAGTCTGGATTGACGAAATATGAGGTGAAATATATCCAGTCCGACATCGTGGTCTATCGCCCCGAAACAACACAGACGTTGACGCATGCACTCCAAACTGCAACAAGTAAGTTAAGCCACAACCCCAATGGCCCTCTGGCAAGCATATTTCACTTACTGACTATATCAACTGTTTATAATTAGTGATTGTTGAACAAGGTTCAGGGAGCAATTATCATAAATATGCGGACCCTATCGTGTCACGCCTCAGTAATTCAGGAGACCCTGACTCGAGCGAGTACTGGATAATAGACGGAATAGATTATGATTGTGTTTTGGACGACGAGAAGAAGACGGGCGTCTGCACAGGGGTCAATCTAATGGCTGATCGACGCCAAACTGTCAGTGGCACTCAAACTATTGACGTAATCGCCACGCGAACGCAGCCAACAACATTCACCGGTACCGCATACCCTGTTGCCACGCTGGAGACCAGCGGTGGGGTTCGTGGCTATGGTCTCGGCAATGTCTCCGTCCAGTCTCTTATGGCAGTCTGTGCTGCAGCGATGCTCGGTGCATTTGTTGCTCTCTGATTTGCACCATCATATCAATGATATATTTCAGCTTACTCTTATAATAATGTTTCTCTCTCTTTTTCGACTGTGTTTTGTCCAGATCTACCGTACATATAGGTACTAGGGTGATGTGTACTATGGTTGTGCTTTCTGACAGTAATAATCGACTCGTAGAATGGTTAGCACATCACATAGTATTTTAGGACTGTCCGAATGTTTGCAGTCTCAGTGTCCTCATGTAGTACATGAGGCATTCGTGGATAACACATAGCGCACGCGCAAGCCGCGATGTCGGTGGCCTTATAATTACTTCCATCCTGTTCGGGCGCTTATGTGAACCACATTGTGATGAACTATCTGATTGATATAGCATCTAAACAGCAACCATATACACAAGCGATTCAGCGAATGATTATCATTCTTTGACTGCCTTGAATCATTATTGTTACATCCGGCAACATCGCTTCACAATACAAACTGTAGACCACTAACAGATGCTCGACAGTGACACAGATCGATGTCTAAGGCTCCAACCGTATTGTATCCGTATACGGCTGAAGGCCTATACATACGGATACGGTTACATATACAATATATACTGTATAAATACGGTTATACGGTATTTTACATACGGTTTATTTTTCAAGGCAATGCTACCATGTACGTGCTACCATGAATCTATGATGTTGGATACAGAACAAATTTACCATGGTTCCCGAGATTCTGTACCTCAAATAACCCACACCGTATCCAAAGCTTACTTAACAGGGCCATGCTGATAGTCTCAGCTTTGAGTGAGCTACGAAGGTCGGAGCATATGTGACGTGATTTGGAGAAAACGCGCTCGACTGGAGTGCTCGTTGCTGGAATGGCTAAAAAGTCCCGTGCCATTTTTGCAAGAATCGGAAACGCTGCAGCATTGTCCTGAGCAGATCCACAATGAATTAGCATACTAATTGAGAGTGAACATATGCTGGCAGCTACACGTACCTTCCACCAGATCAATGGCTCCTCCAACTTTGCAGGACCACCTTGAAAGCTAAAATAGCGTTTGAGCTCGTCTTCGACCTCTTCCTTGATGGTGAGAGTCGGGGTATCAGGTGTATGTGGGGTTTCAGTGGTGAAAGGCGTGCCACAGATGCTGGCTAGCCAGCTCTGGGAAGCGGCGAGTGATGGAGGTGATGATGACTTGGGCAACGCTTGAGGTACAGGAGGATTTGCAGTGGCCGCGGTTTGGGCGGTTTGGGCCTTCGCTTCCTTCATCTCTTCTGCATAAACCATGGCGACGTGCTGAACAATTTCCTCGGCTGAACTCTCATATGGCCTTCGTTCCTCATCACTTGCTCCTAAGGGTGCTTGATTACCAAACCACTTTGAGCGAAGCGATGGATGAAGCACTGAGTCAAGTTTTAGTATTATTTACCATAGATCATCGTAGAAATACAACATACCTGTTCCAATGATGCAATGCTGATTTTTTTGAGCAAGGCTTTCGTATTTTTGCAATTTGAGAAGTCCAGCGCTGGCGGCATTTCGGATTTTCTGAGGCAAGAAACTGTTTGCAGCCGCTTTTTCAAGCTCTCGACGAAGAGAAAGCCACGTAGGAAGAACAAATGGGATTGTAGGCTGTGAGCTGGTTGACATGGATTTTGTCGCAAGGAGAAAAGGCTATAATCGATGAATTTATTAGAGAAGTATGAGTCATTCAAGTTAAACAACATACCTCGAGTAGATCTACAATTTTTGCCAATGTGTCCCAATCATCAGAGCTGAGCATCATGTCACGACATTCTGGGGTCTCAAAGGTCCATTTTTCAATAGCCTACAGTACTCATCTTGTCAAGACAGCATAAAAAGATTATATGTAGCACATACCTTTCGAAGCATGAGGCCACGCTTTCCCATTTCAACGGTAAAGTTCCACCTGGTTGCCACGTCTCGCACAACCATTAGAGCAGCCAAATGAGCTGTGAGCTCATTATCTGAGTATAGCTCATCGGAAATCTTCCAAAAACGCTTGCGGCGCTGTGGCGAGGAAACGATTTTGTTGCAGATAAAGCGGAGCTGGTAAAAAGACGGCCTCTGAGACGGATGATCTTCGGCAATCGATACATGAATTGTAATTCAATTCAATTCAATCCGATAGTCCATAATCATTGCCCCTACTACAGGCTATTGCAATCATTGACAGGAATATATACGCGATACCTTGGGAGCATATAAAAGCCCATGCAAATGCCTAAAAGCAGCATTTCATTTCGAAACTTCTCGTATCCTGCACCATACTTATGTTTTCTTCTACTCTTACAGCGCTTTGTAAAAAGGTTGGCGGTCGCGCCAAAGTGAACG
>NHTK01001199.1:0-45532 GCA_002938355.1 Panaeolus cyanescens
ATCCCCTACCCCTACCACGTATATACCATTTGACGAACCAGTCTACTGCCAGTGGCCTATTAAAAGAGCCTCTGGCAGACCTCTGCCAGTTGGCCTCCTGGATGCATGACCTCCGACTGCCAGTTAGCTAGGTTTCATGCATGAGCCTAGCCACCACAAGTGGTGCCCCATTGACGACTGTGAGGAATACAATCAGGATCCAGAGTAAGTGATACTTGCTTTCACATTTTCAGCTCCCATGCAGCAATTATAATAACCATGTCAACAGTGGCAAAATCTTAATCACACACAAGAAATGGCTTTCATTTCTTTACTCTGACGATATCCTCTTCAATCCCAAAAATCTTCTCTCAAAGGCCTGTTTAGAGGGCATTTGATTACCTGGGTATGTTTAGTAACTTATATCTGTTGTAATCTGACGATAGTATATTTTTAGGCATTTGTTTGTCTATTTGCTGGCAAAACCACAGCGTTAGATGGTAAGCAAGTGGGTTCCAAGGTGTCACATGCCGGATGGTGCAACAAAGGAGACACTGGCATATGCAGCATTTCAGGTATGTATTCTAATTTTCTTTTTCTTTTCTTTCCTTTTCTAATACCAATCTGAGGCTGCATATGCACTTTCGGATCTGGAGAATTTTGCATACACAAGATGTGACTCATTCTTGTATCAAAATTCTTTCAGTCAGTCCTGGTTCTTTTTGAGAAGGACTCTAGATGGGGATGACAAACACTTGAGTACCTGACAAGGTGAGTGTAGATTTTGCAGTGCTAAGTTTGATTTTCACTAAAGTTTTCTAGCAAACTTCTTGAATCCTGCTATCTCAATAATGCTGATGCAGACCACACAGATGGAGAAGTTAGTGTTGTTGATTGGACCTTGGCTTAATTGGAGGCAGATGATTTTAGCAATGTTGAAAGTGATGATACAGTAGAGCGGTCTCAGGTGCGCTGCTTCATTGATTTCTTATTTTTTTCAAGGCTAATCTTTGTGTCATATGTTTAGACGGCTTCCAAACTCTCTAGAAGCAGGCCACAGCCCCGCAAACAGCCTCAAAAAGCCATTCTGCACTCCTCATTACCTCCTCAAGCACTGGATTCATCATCTCATGCTTCCCATTCTCTAACTCCACCATCATCCCCTTCACAGTTCTGCAGACTGCGTTGTTGTTCATCCAGCCAACCTCATGATCAAACACCAGATAATCACCCTTTAGAGACAAAGGGAGATGACAGTGAGGACGAGGAAGAGGAGGAGGAAGAGGAGGATAGTGAGGATGAGTCAAGTGACAAAGGAGGGAAAGAAAATGGTTTGAGAGAGCATAACCCCAACACACGAGACCCTTGTTCTGTAACGCCACCCTCTACTTCCCCTGTCCATCATTCCCCACCACAAACTTCACCTGAAATCATGGCCCCACTGCCTCCTCTATCAAAGGGATATAAGCAGCAGAGGGAGTGGTTGAAGGATGTGCTCAATGAAAACAGTAAGTATAATGCCACTTCCACTAATGTTGATGCGTCAATTGGATGTTGAGCAACTCTTTGGAAACGGACAAGTGTTGCAACAACCCTTGCTGCTCCATCTCCCAAGCGATCATTGAGCAAGAAGACGAAGAACAAGGTATTGTAGCGCTTACAGTGTATCCTATGGGGTTGGAGTGTATTCCATAGGGCTCAGGAGATTTTTACTGATTTTGTGATGTCCACTGTCACATGTGCACTTTGATGTATAGGGTTCTGCAATAGTAGGCTTCTTGTTGTAGCTTTCATTCAATTTTTTATCACATTCAATGTTGCATATAGATCAAAGGCACTACATTCACAGATATAAATATGCCTCTAAATCATCATCTTTTCAACACTCTGTCTAAAAATCAGCTTGGACAAGCAAATCCTCTCTCGGAGCACTGCCAGCGCGGTAGTAGTGGCAATAATGGACCTGTCATCAATTTCAACATCCCAAGTGAAGTTGTCCAACTTTTTTGTCCTGGTTCATTAGCCACCGCTCCTATTTCAGTACCTAATGCTATTGCACCAGCCTCTGCAGAACCTGTTCCTGTCTTACTTGCGCCTGCTGCTACTGTCTTGTCTAATTTTGTTGCTATAACATCTACTCCTGATTCACTTATCCCTGCCAATCATATTCCTGGTCCTGATCTAGAGCTTTCAGAGTTTTGTGTGCAATACAAGGTTACGGAATGTGTTCAGGACAAATTGGGTAAAATAGGCTGTTTGGGTTCACACACATTTCAATATGCCATGTAGACAGATCTCAGGAATGTGGGGATGAAGCCAGAAGAGCTTGCAAAAATCCGCCACGCTATCAATACTTGGAGCCTTTTTCGACCAACATAATGCTATAATTTGCATAAATAATGCCTCTAATAAACATTTAACTCAAAAGTACCCTGCATGAAAGAAATAACCAGCTGCATCTTCAGATGTAATGATCTCCATTGCTAGCTTGACATCAAAGAGAATGCCATCTTCCGTAAAAAGATTCCCATTCCATTGCACCTATGCCTTGATTTTTGAGAATGCTTTTTCTATTGGGTTGAGATCTGGTGAATATGGAGGCAAGAAGATAATCTGGACACCTGAAAAATAAAACAATAATAAGCATGATAAAGTTGCCTGTTTTTGACTATACCAAATCACTCTGCCAGCTCTAATAAGGTAGGGCTCGTGTAAATTCGACTAGCCCACATGTGATGTGACATATGTGACATATATCATATGATCAATTTATCCTCATATTACCCTCGGAAGGTGTCAGATATCGTCCTGGTAGGAAGCCTAGGATGTGACAGAAATGCCAGAGAATGATCCTTAACATTATTATGTATAATAGAGACCATTACCTTGCAATATTAATTTCCGTTTGTTGAATTTGGTAGCCATTGTCAAAATAACTGACTTAAATTGACTTGCAGCCGTCTTCCATCTATTTAAAAGCATGAATATTGTCCATATATCTTGGTTTTATACCTTTCAACATTTTATCTACTGATTCAAATAAATATTTCTCGTTTTTTTAATAACTTTGAGCATACTTTCTGGATCTTTATGTTGCTTGAAGGTATCGATTACATGAGATCTCATCAACCCTGAAGATAGGGGCAAAATGCTTGTACACTTTTCAGCTCTCCGTATTTTTTATTTTCAAAAGTACTGTGCACCAAGTAATATTTATTGGATGGAATACATTTATACTTCGTTCACGCATTGTTCAATTCGCTCTATATAAAAATGCTGAAAACAAAATACAGGTTTTGTCACGAAAAATCACAAAAGTCACGTGTGGGCTAGTCGAATTTACATGTGCCCTACCTTATTTCTTCTCCGTGGTGGATTCAAGCATTATCCATAACAAGAACACTCAATTTTCCAGGATAAGGTGTTGTTAGAGGCATCTATGAGAAGAATATAGCAATCAGTTGGTCAATAACTGTGTAAAATAGATGCTACAGACAACACTGTGCTCCAGAAGGTAAAGAAACTTTGCTCAAGTCATTGACTCTTCAACGACTGTGTTAGCAACAATTCCATCAAGGGTCAAAGGCCCCTCTCCTGAGACACATCACTCTTGTACAAATACCCCTTGTGTACAGGCACAGGTCCCCTTTTTTGATCTTGCCTGACGTCAATGGAGAGTGCGCTCATCCTTGGAAAACTCATCTAGAAAGTCTAGCTCCTCTGGTGTGTACTGTCCCATAGCTCTGATAAAATCTGCACAAAGGTCCTCATTCCTTTCCACAGCAATAATCCAAGTCTTTTTTAGAGAGATTCCTGCATGACAAAGTCCCCAATGGATTGTGGTGTAGTTGACAGAGATAAAACAGTGTGTTTCCAAAAGATCCAGTAACTTGTCCAAGAACCAGGTCGGGCGTTAGTGTACAAGTGCAAGAAATAGGAAAGATCTGAATGGGGGAGCTTGCGCAGCCTGCCCCAAATTTCTTTGGTACAGTTGGATTGCTGCCAATTTGACGTTGTCACTGATTCTCCAATCAGGCATGTGTGTTACAAGAGGAGAAAGAGACAATGTCACTTGCATCATAGTCATATTTACTCAAATTCGTCTAAGTTCTTTTTTCTCAGATGTGATTTTATTTTTGCACGACTGCCATCAATTTTGCAAACTGCTGTAAACAAGTTTATATCAAATAAATTTACAAATAAAAAATCTACAACAACATTCAATGATTCAGTATATATAAATATTGAATGAGGAAAAACAATCTCACATATACATTTTCTCCAGCTTCTTGCTTTTTGATATTTTCAGCTAACAACACAGCAGCCCGTGCCTTCCAGTCAGTCTCCATCAAGGTTGCCAATCTTTTCTGCACAGCTTGCTCTGTCATGTCTTCGGGAATAAATCTAATAAAGAATTAGAAGTAGAAAACATGTAGCAGGAAATATTTCCCACCTCGGAATTTCCGTAACAGATGCTCTATACAATGCATTAGCAAATCCAGTATAATTCTTGGCGTGGACGTGATACACATAACTACAAATGCACATGCTTTTCAGTAAGGAAAAATGAATAAATCATGAATAAAACGCACGGCGGGTCATAAACATTTAGTTCAGGATGTTGAGTCTTCCACCGAGCTCTGTTCCATGGGTCCTCGACGTCCCACTCGTGGATCTAAAGCCATCATGAATTAAGCGCTGGATCCAAGCGAAAGCCAAGCCAATACTCACCGGATTCAAAAACGGCACTCCCTGACAAAGCCCTACCAACGGGCTCGGGCTCCACCAAGGCAGTCCAATACCCACCATCATCCGACTCTTGCCCACCTCCATCGAAAAGCTCTTCTGGTCCAATGGCCCAATATTACGAATGCCGTGTTCCTCATCGGCGATATCCAGGATTTTCTCGGGTGCAACGTGCTCCCATTTCCAATTGGGCGTCAGTTTCCAGTAGCCGACAAAGTCAATTCCAACATCGCGCACAGCGCGCTCGAAGTAGTCAACTTCCCAGACGAAGTTCTCGAGGTAGAGATAAACCAGCTCCTTCATCAAGATGTACGCGCGATTGGGACGTTCGGCGAGAGGGATGTAAGGCGTCTCACGACAGGAATTTTCGATGGAATAACTGTTCCGTCACGTTAGTCAACAGCAAATAGCAAAGCGAGTAGAGTACAAAAACCGCACCCGATATATTGGATATAATCCGGATTCTCGTGGTTCTCTACGTCTTTACAAGCGGAGAGAATCCATTTTCCCTTGAGCATTCCTGCATTCTTGAAGTCGCCGTTTGGGTGAGGGAAGTATTCGAAGTCGAAAAGCTTCCACGCTGGTATACCGCTGGGGTTGTCAGGGCCTTTCACGCATTGTGGATTAAGGTGACATTCCCCAATTTGATCGCGTAAGATCACCTGTCCATGCAGATACAGGTTAACAAGAGTTGCAACAGAGGTGAAACGAGGAGGACAAACCTTGACCATGTCAGGGAACAGACGGTAGTAGGCAATGACTTCGTCTAAAGGGACAAATTAACAAAGGAAAATGGTCGTGACTAAAGCACTCACCCCATTCTAGCGCGAAGAAGCTAGTATATCCGAGCGCTCGAAGGTTGTTATACTGTGAATGATTGAACAAAGCTCATACGCCATATTCCAGGCCATTAGACGTACAACGGAAACCCCCCTGTTTTTTATTTGTCAACGCCCTGACCGTGGCGAGAAAACATTGGAAAGAAAGCTCACCAAATACTCTCACCGCCAAAACCCCCGCGCACAACGCCTTCTTCTATCCAGTGTGCAGAGAGAATGGCAATCTTTTCCTGGTTCGGTCCACAGTTTTTCAAGGCTAAGCACGATGTCAGCTCGCGGAGCGTCCTAGCATTCCATTCGCGATAATCTTTTCGCTGAGGATCAGGCGGCGGGAAACGGTCGTCTATATGTGCTGGTGGGGTCCTGTAGACAACAACATCCGATTCAGATACCTCTGAATCATCGATTACAGGGCACCCCAATTGGTTGGCGTGCCATGAGTGTTGAGCGGGAGTCTTAATCCCTAAAAGTGACTTGTACGGCGCAACGAGTCGACTGTTAAAGATTGTCACCTGCTTGTTTATAAGGAGAAGATAAGTGTACGCAAAGGTAAAAAGAAAGGCGATGAAAACAAAACGGAGCGGGGCGGCATTTCTAATCCAGTATGTTGTCATTGCTTGCGAACAAGCGGCGATTACAACTTAGAAGTGAGCTCGAGATGCTGCGAACGTGTGCAATGTGATGAAAAACAAGTGTTTTTGTAAGCTGTCCCGATCAGTTATTATTGGAACGCTGTGGCCTTCTTGCATCGGCAATACAGCGAAATAATTCTAAAAAAGCAAATAAATAGCTGGGATATTAACTGGAAAGTAAATCACAAACCTTATTTCTTGAAGGTGAATGGAGACATTGAGCTTAGTAGGCGTCAAGAGGCGAGTCAAGAGGAGTCAAATCGGACAAAAATGTAGTAAATGAAGTCCACTTGATTCACAGCAATACACATATACAACAGCAAGCAATAAATGGGAAACATAATAGGGGGCGTTCTTTAATCATAGCTTATCTTGGGTTCCATCTGGGTATGAAGCATTAGCCTGCTCAGAGGAAGCCCTGCAGTTTACGGACCAGTCGCTCCATAGTGAGGTGCTGAAGGTACTTGCTGGTTGTACAGGGGTTGGTAGCTGCCATTTCCGACATCTGACATGGATATTAGACCATAATGTTTATAATAGCATTCGAAAAGAAAGGCCACTTACAAACAAATCCTCCGCTTCCATAACGTTCCTCTGCCTGAATCTTCTTGTAGATAAGCCAAAGTGCGTGGATGTGACCAGGAATATAACCCAGACTAAAAATGACATATAAGATGCAAATTTTGGGCAAGTAACGGAGAACTTACATCGTCAAAAGAATGTTAATTAACAAGTCGCAACTGCAGCCTGTGATGATAGCAGCAGCCGCTGGGGGGAACAAGATGGCGACCTGAAGACATGATCAGACAAAGCTTTATTTTTTTCTGAATCTGGCACTTACAATAATAAGAATAACGTCTGAAGACCTAACCATTGTGAGCTTTGAATGTCTCTTGTCTGAAGGGTTGAGTGGTGAGAGTTGTTTATAAAGAGTCTGTCAATTGCTGCGCCGCTGAACATTGACAATGAGCGTGTTGATCGGTACGTCATGTCACGTGGATGGAGCCCATTTAGGGGCTATTTGCACTCACCACCGTGCGGAGTCAATAGGATTTTGTACACCACCGACATTTGACATATAGCACCTCATGCGCCGCAGTTTATCATAGTGAATGTACACCAACATGTCCAGATACTAATACAAATATAAAGTACAGAAGCTATTTCGCAGAAATAACCAAAATGATCCATGCATTACCATCCCTATATCCCCGGTCTATAATATATTGGTTTGTGCGAGAAGCTTAACCAGAATAAGCTCTTGAACTTTGGGTGCAGGAAAATGACATGTTAAGAAGAGAAATAAGGGCGAAAAGCGGCAGACTTACTTCGATGTATTACTGAGGAAGTAGCTTTGGTGTCCTTGATGACAATATCAGTATTTTGAACATAAGATCGAGGTCCGACATATACGTACCACTGCGCAAGTTAAATGAGGATGAAGCCGTCGCTTTTGCGGTGAGTACTGTTGGTGCAAAGAAACGAAGACATCAAGTAGATCTATCAAATTGGTCAGCGCATGCATGAAAATAATCCAAGGACCTTACACTTTGCAACTGGTTTTGTCTCATTGGGCTTGTCTAGATACGACGTCACGTAGGACGAAAATTGAATGCCCGACTTTAGTTTGGCATCCAGGATATCAAGCTTGTTCAGGAATAGAACAAATTCAATGCCTGCGAGAAGCTTGTTACTGCATATTGTTTGCCACAGGCGGAGTGAATCTGTCTTAAGACAAGGATTTAGACGGAGGGTGTGGCTCGAGAACACAGGATCAATGACGTACTAGACGATTTACGCTCTCATCTTCCGCCAACACTTGATTGAAACCTGACATAGGTGCCAGAAATATAATAATGTTTACTGCCAACGCACGGATTTAGATTTCGTTGTCATTGGCCAAACGGACGTTCAACGTTCAGAACGTACCATCATCGAAGAACTGTGCCCAAGTAGCTGATGCCCACAAACTTAGCCTCGTGCCACATACCGACAGATAGGGACTCGAGATCTTACCTCGTTGTGCTCTACTGCCGCCCACATCATATATTGTCCAATGCTTAGCGGCCCCATGCTCGGCGACGATATTATGCTCCTCCGGACCAACAGTGGTCACGCGAGCTTTGAGCACATCATCTACCCCAAGTGTAAGAAGATAAACTTAAAGCAAAGATGCAATATGATCAGAACTTACCTGGCCGAGGAACATAATCTTCCCGCGTAATTCGAAGTGCCTGGTCTAGAAAGCTACAGCCACCAAGATCACCCACAATGATGATGTATCGATTTTGGACCCATTAACGAGGTGAAGGACAGCAAGCATATTAAGCGGGGTACTTACAATCCGGGCTGTTCTTCCAAGGCTATTTCTGCACTCGCCAAGCTTTGTTGGACAGTGCTGTTCGCCCAAAGCGCCGCCATATCCTCTCCCAAAGCAGCTAGAATCCTCCTGTTCTGGCCATCGTCAGACCGTTCAGCCAAGGTTTGGGACCCAGAAGACCCATGAGATGCCTCAGTCAAAGCGTCCTCGGATCGACGCTGTAGGCTTAATCCACGCTTCCAGCTTGACCCAGACGGGATTGATACTTCAGAAGCCTTGAGTGGGTGATATGTGAGCATGCCTTTGATCTTGTCCGATGCATGCTCTCCGTTGGCGTAACTACTCGTCGGATCCTGGCCAGCTCCAGCACTCGAGAGAAACTTGACGAGATTCTCTTCGACTTGCCTTAGTGGTGCTAGCCGAATGCACAGTTTGCGCAGTTCTGTAGATATCGAAGTCGCAGTTGTGACGCTGGGAGTTGTACTAGCTAGAGATGAACTCGAAGGTCTGTCGCGGATGAAAGATACAGCATTCGTGTCGCGTGAATAGCTACGGCTGGAAATGAAATTGACAACAAAGTTGACTGAGCGAACGAGGTTAAGATGAATTATGGGTCGCCACATTTCAGCCTAGAAGTCAAACGTCGATCAGGTCTGGGCCTTTTCATATGGCTTGAAGATTAGATGTGCTGAGACGAACCTCAATCTCGAATGCCTTTGGAGCAAAATACAGCTGGAAATTCTTCAGTACTGTCGACTTTCCTGACTCCGCTTGACCTGGAATGCGAAATAATGAGCAACTGACGTTACACAGAGGGAAGGGAGAACAAACGCTTGTACTCCGTACTCACCCAGCAACAGGATTTTTGCCTCGGCGCCCTTTTTCTTCTTTTGCTTATCCTCTTCCTCTAATTGCTGATTAATGGCTTCGCTGACCCGTTTGGCGTCCGCCTCTCGTCGAAGTCGCAACTTGCGGTCTTCATCAGATTCATTGTTGCTCACCACTGAGGGTGGCCACAACGAAATGCTCGCATTCCTCCTGGGCACAGAGATGGGCATAACGGTGATCCTGAAGGTCTAAGTTGGGTGGGTGAGGGTAGATGTTCCGCATTTTTGAAAGGGTTGGAGTCGTCAAGATATATGTAGCATCCTAAAGATCAATTCAGTTTTTCTCTAGCCCTGTTGTGATTACATCAACGCCACATCCCAAATTCCCGGGATTTTATAACCCTGCTAAGATTTGCTGTTGACTGAATCCTAGGTTTCATTTTTGTACTGCAATCTTTAGGTGAAGTGCTTTGTAGGTGCATAGCTGTGGCCGACGGCAACTCATAAATCGCTGAACACACACTGCATTGAGTCATGCCATCATACTCCATATCGTGTAATTGGCGTATGGCCCCTCGAAATTTGACTGCAGGAGTATGCAGTGGGGTTTCATTCAATCAACTCGTCTCGCAATATTACTTATTCTGTCTAGAGCACCATTCTTAACCGACGCAAATCATTCCGAATTTCCTGTCGATCTTCCAGCTCCTGCAGGCACCCGAGGTCCTACCTAATTTGTACCTGGGTGCCGAACTGCTTCTATCGAGCCCACTTGCGCAATGCTGGCCTCGAGGGGAGAAAACAGCGAAATCTCTACGAATTGAAGTTTGTCCTATTTAGTCCCTCTACATGATGAGGTGGCAAGTATTAAAATGGACCTGGGCTATAAACATGATGCCGAACAAGCAAGAAACGCAAATGTTGTTTGCACTGTGACCTATGGAATGGACAGCCGATGGCAGATTTCATTCGAATGGGATCGACTCGACCCCAATACCGGAAACGTGCGGGTATGCTCGGACTTTGCACCATCGAATCGACGCCCCTTTATAAATAGTATACCTTGAAATATCCTCCATAAAGGTGGAGCAGGTAAACTCCGCATACGACGCGCATTACCAGCTTCATGACTGTCAAATCGTTATTGAACCCAGGAAGGCCATATACTAGAATATGATCCAAGGTGCAAGTCCGATACGACCGACTAACGAGGTCCTTCATCTGGCAAGGAAACTATGAGGTGATATAGGCAGGTTACGAACGAGCAAGACTATATATGGACAATGAAGGCCTGATTTCGACATATTCTTGTCGTGATATACATAAGTGAAGATAGAATTTGGGATGTTTCTTTCTTTTCTTCTTTTGGTGGAGTTGTTTCGAAGCAAGCAACAATGTGCCAGGAGATGCCTTCGATTTCCTCAGCTACTTCGTTTGTTGTCAGTAATTTAAGCGTGTACAACCTGTTATTAATCCATGAGTAGTTCTCGAAACGTTGCTGCGGTTTTTGGGCCCGAAGTAAGACTGGCCTTAGGCTGGCTGAATGTTCTCGTTCAAAACAGCAGCGTGCTTCGAGCCCAAACAAGGATGTTCCCTGTAATTCTAATAGGCGGACTTATGACAGTTCATTAATGAATCTTCTTCACGACTTGTTCCAAAGTCCTTCGAAACGTACTGACAAACAAGGAAGGAGCGTGCCGGACTGTCTGATTGAATTGACACTCATGTGCAATATCACCAGGTGCCATCCTCGTCGAACTTTTTGTTACCTGACCTCCCTAACAACTGTCTTTAATGACCGCTTGTGTTTGTCTTCTCAAGAAACACGATAAACGGCATAATTAATCTCCACTCCAAAAGAGAATACCTAAGAACCACCGAGAAAAGAAGGTAAAATTCGCACCTCAGGCTGGCTTCGCGTCTTTCAGACAGGGCACAAAGAAAGTAATGGCCTCATTGGTCGTGTTAATTTCTAGAGTACTACCCCAGATACATGGTTGATACACGGTATAAAATTCCCTGATATTGACACCTGAAGGTTTGAAGTATTGCTGTATTTCAGACTCCGCTTAACAGTGCGAATCGAGCTCGAGGAAGTGGAGTGCAGTGAGTCTCAAGCTGCCTCGCATTCCAAGAAATTCATCGGAACTATTTACCGAAAGTATCGTACCTATTTCAGTTCCAACCAGTCCATGGTGCTGAGTCGAAATCGCAGGTGGTGCCCAATTCCATTTGTCCTTCACGGCGTTCCTGAGACTCGGAGCCACCCTCCTGGTTAAGCTCTTCGAATCATGCATTGTTTTCCACTCAGTTCTCCGTTCTTTACTCGTGAAAAGGTTTGAATTTTTCCTCAGACTTTAGATCCGCAGCCTTACTTGTGAACGATGATCACTGTTGGTGGGATATTTCTCCCCGTTCGAATCGAAGACCTCCCCAAACCTCATGGCCTCCGGTCCTCATGATTTCTTGTACTCGTGTCAGGTTCTCCACAATGGCTAAAGATAGCAGCACGTATAAACTAACAAGTGATTATCTCTCGCCATATGCATGTCAGAGGCATCTTGTAGCGTTGACGACATTGCGAAGAAATGATAGATAAATAGATGTCTTACCTCGAGCTGACCTTCCCAGTAGCTTGCATCTTTTCTCCCAAAAGTTCCACCCCCGACTTGGTCAGATTATTGAATAAGGGTCTGTTTCAAAGTTGTACTTGAGAATTGAGCGCTGGGTTACAACAACGATGCTCAACCGAATAAATTCCTTCTCACTCTTTCTCTCGATATTTCATGTCTTCGTCGTGCTCATTTCCCCAACCCAAGCCGCGACATCCGTCAAATTAGACTCGGGCACATTCACAGGCATTTCAGCAGGCGGGATTACACAGTTTCTAGGGATTCCCTACGCTCAGCCACCGTATGTCCTCGTTCCTTTCATACCCTCTTAAAATCCCGTATTCCATTCATCTGATCACCCTACTATCCCACCTTCTTCATATTTCGTTCCTCGCCGACCTGCCCTGCTTGACATCCCCATTCCATCACGAACGCCGCCTCGATCCTTCACACACCTTAACGTCCACATTAATATCCAACCATCACACTCCCACTCACTCTTCCTCAATCCACGCACCACTGGCAGCGTTGGAGACCTCCGCCTACGCCTCCCACAGCCTAATCTTCCCTACAACGGCTCTCACTTGGCCACTACGTTCGGCCCAGCATGCCCACAACAAAATACAAACTTGCCTTTACCCCCTGGCCTTGCTAGTCAGGCCGTCAACATGATTACAAACCTGGGAATTAATGCTGTTTTCCCGTTCGACGAGGACTGTGAGTCAAACGAATGAACTGAGCCTTGAATTCGAAATCGAATTGATTTGAAAACCATGCATGTATGCAGGCTTGACCATCAACGTGGTCACTCCCACCATCGCAACGCCAAATTCCAAGCTTCCAGTTGTTCTCGTAAGATCAATTCTCATGTTTCATAAAAAAAGGAATAACACTTTACACAGTGGATTTACGGAGGTGCGAATGTCTGTTACCAGCAGCTTCCCATGAACTCAACCGAATCAAAGGTGGCTTCGAACGTGGCACTGCGTCATTCCCTCTGTGCGTGACATTGCATTCGAGCGCTTATCTAACCGTCTTAAAACGCGCAATAGATATAACGGTGGCGTTATCGTCGAGCGCTCGATTCTGCTTGGCACCCCGGTCATCTATGCAAGCATAAATTATCGGTGAGTCTGGGTTGCACATTTCTAGCATTGGAATAAACGTTCAAACCATAACTCTGGGACGACCAGTCTCACAGGTGACTACTAAGCTTGCTCGAATCGCAATCCATTACGAGACTCTCATCACTCCACATCAAAACAGGGTTTGGTTTCCTTGGTGGTAAAGAAGTCAAAGCTGCCGGAATCGGCAATTTGGGGCTGCAAGATCGTTAGTCTACGCCACAATAAAAAATGCATCATCTCACTCACTTTGACTTCAGAGCGACAAGCCATGCGTTGGATCCAAAAATACATTGGTGCATTCGGCGGCGATCCTACCAAAGTGACAATGTAAGTAAACCCAAAAAATTCCCCGTCAAGCTTAAATCACATACACACCTGGATCAATAAACGCAGTTGGGGCGAATCTGCAGGCTCCATCTCCGTGGCTCTTCACCTCGTTGCCAACTCCGGAAATCCCGCAGGCCTCTTCAGAGGTGCTTTCATGCAATCAGGCGCCACGCTTCCATTCGGTGCAATTGACTCCCCGGGTGCCCAAGCTCAATATGACGACCTAGTTTCACGAACGGGATGCAAAGGATCGAGTGACACACTGAGTTGCTTGAGGAAATTGCCTTTCGACGTCTTAAAAGCGGGGGTTGATCAGAGTCCAGGAATATTTGACTTTCAGGTGAGGTCCATATAGAAGTCTGAAGCGGATACAGACTCAAGCAAAAATCAGTCCCTAAACTTAGCATGGCCTCCGCGAGCAGATGGAGTATTCATTACCGACAGTCCCCAAAAACTGGTCCAGAACGGTGTCATCGCCAATGTCCCATTCGTCATAGGTATGCTTATCAGGCATTCAGTCGTCATCTGTTGGCTATGAGCTAAGAGCGATGTGGCTGCTTTCCTACAGGCGACTGCGATGATGAAGGAACACTTTTTTCTTTTTCAACACTGAACGTAACGTTAGTCATTTTCTATGTCAGTATGATGGAAAAGGACCCGAGAACTCACAAGATCACAGCACGGAATCCCAGTTCCAAACCTATATACAACAGACCCTTCTTCCAGGGATGAAGCTATCATCCGCCGAGGTATCCCAAATCGCACAACTTTACCCATCCGACCTGACTCAGGGCTCACCATACGGTACTGGTGTAACCAACGCCCTGACGCCACAGTTTAAGCGTCTTGCGTCCTTCCAGGGCGATCTCATCTTCCAAGCTCCTCGAAGATGGTTACTGCAGAACAGATCAGGAAAACAGACAGCTTTCGCATTCTGTAAGTCAGCAACCCAGATCCAAAACTTCCAGACTAATGTATGGAAAACAGTGAGTCAACGTTTCAAGACGGAGCCCATCCTAGGGTCTATGCACGTCACCGATCTCCTCAATATCTATGGAGGAGAAGAGCTCACCAATTATCTGGTGCGCTTTGTCAACACGCTCAACCCAAACGGATTCGGAAACTTTGTGTGGCCACAATACACACCGCAAAACCCGCAATTGCTCACGTTCTTGGATGGATTCATACCAACAACGATCACAACAGATAACTTCCGAAGTAGTGGGATTAATTTCATCAATAACCTGACATTGGTTCATCCATTGTGAAGGTGTTGGCAGATTTTGTCATTGTTCAGCAGAATAGTCACGGAAACAAATATATTTCGTATTGATGTCTAGGATACGTGAAGCTAGAAGCATACCTAGAAGACTAAATGATATGTTAGATTGTGTTGGACACGGTTTGTTTCAAGAATATGAACGAAAAAGAAGTTCAGACACAACAAAATTTATCCCCCTAATTGAGGTCGGACATATGCTTGTCAATTTTTTGTTAACTCATCACAACGAATTTCAAAGCCAGAGAAAATAAATATAAAGGAAAGGGAAACGACGACTTACCCTATTCCGCATATTCCGATTGTTGACACCTATCAACGTTTGATCTAACGCAAAACAGGATTCAGGTCAGCTACGGCATTTCGAGTGCCTGGTTGCACAGCAGAAACATAAATGGGTGCTTCAGCGGGTGGTGTGTGTTAGTAAAGGGCCCATTTCCACTTGGGTGGTCGCCCACTAACATATATCGTCTCGAGCAATCTTTCAACCGGCATAGCCCGGATTGAAAAACTTTAAGAGTACACTCTGACAACGGATACTCACAACGCTTGCCATAGCGTTTCCTTTGGAGTAGTTGACAAAAATGATTTTTTTATACCTGGAAAGCAGAAAAATGGGTCAGTAAATCTGAAAATGAGCCAAAGAAGAAAAGAAAAATAAAAGATGGAATCAGTTGGTGATGCATGTTGCGAGTAGTGGCTCATCGAGTTATCGTCGCCGACTCGAGAATGGAAAGTGATCATCATCTCAGAAAATTAAAAAAAATGCTCACCATTGCAACGAACAGATAGACGGACGACAAGGAAAGAACAAAAAACAAGTTTTGTGTGAGGACAGTGTTGACGTGGGTTTCAAACTCCGACATCGGAGTTTTAATACACCTGTACAGCTCAAAATTTTGTCTGCCTCGTTCTTCGTGCTCTTCTTGTTCTTGTTCTTCATGTCGAAGCCAGGTCTTATGGTGAGTAATATTCCTTTTCATTTATGCCCTATTGCTGGGCTTTATGATGTATATCATTCAGTTCTGCTTCCGAATGAGAGCAATCAACCTCTTGTGGACAACCTTTATACCAAAAAAACTTATCTGATCCTCCCATTTGCATAAAACTGAATCAACACATATGCTAACTTTATCTCTGATAGATGTAAATCGTATGGAACCAGCTCATCTGTAAATTTTTTGAATGGTAAGTTCACATTTCAATCCATAAATTTTGTCCATCAAGACGAAAACAAAGTTCATCCATTCTTTGAATTCAATTACCCTTTCTGGCCCTCTTCGCCATATCACTCTCTCTTCGGAAGGAGCAGTGCCGCTGTCTTCGTCTTGAAGGCAGTGTGCCCGGTACGGTGTTGAGCTGGTAAGGGAGGGGGATATGAAAACATGGCTTTTCTGATTTATTTTTTACCTCACTTTTTCATCACCCTTTTCCAATCGTCTATGAACCATTACTTATTCTTTTCTTCATAGGTATGAAATATTATCTATAGTTATTTATATATCACGTAGGATGAAGAATTCAACTGTTTCCTCTCAAGTAACTGTGAAAAATGAAGTAAGGATGGTGTCCCGCCTCGTCGCATCAGAATGGCGAAGTTTGTATGGTAAGTCGTTCATGGTGATGCTTATAAGTATGGGCGCTTTCTGGAGGCAAGCGCTCCGGATTCCTGTCGAGTTTTCAAGTAAACCTGACGGCTTTCCGCATTGGAAATCTGGCTGGTGACTGCAGCTGAAGTAAAGTCAAAAGTCTGTTGCAGTACTTGCCACGAGTTTTTTTTATCACCTAGCTATCTCCCAGTGGCCTTGGTTCCTGAGCCCTGAATTCGCAATGCTTCTGTCCAATGGGCAGGTGTTTCAGGGTGAACCTGGTACATAAGTACTTTCGCAATGCCTGTCGGCTATGGTGGGCTGAAGACAACTGTGCATCCAGGTGCAGCAGTGCTGCATTGCCCTGTTCCGTCGACGATTTCATCTGGAAGGCTTGTCGCTTTGCAATTGCAAGCCCTCATGGCCAAACCGGAATCGCAGTCAGAAAGTCTCGGCACAACCATACTTTTTAACAGGCTTGTACCCTCGAGCGCACGTTCCTCTCTTTTAGCGTTCAACATCATCTGTACTGTCTTCATCATCTCTTTCGGACTTTTCAATTACCCCTGGGCATTGTTTCTTCTGGCGGTCTTAAGCGTATCCTCGGGGACGCGGTGAGGGTGTCAAGTTGCCTATTTTGCTCTAGCCGAATGGTGCGCGATGATGGTACTTCGCTATATCAGGTCGTCTGCCGACAATTACCATGCCTCTTCTCCACCTGATTTGACTTCGTGTTCTTACCTGTATGATGCGCGGCAGATAGTCGGACTCGGAATCGAGTCTTTTGAAATTCATAGGAGTTTTCTAGTACGTTTGTGTTTGGATGTTCAAAAGAACCGTAGCTGACCATCTGCAATCACTCAACAACAGTTATTGCTTTATCTCGACTGAGCTATTTTAATCATTTCTATCTGGCAACGGCGCGGAGGTCATCAGGTTGCCTTTGTGTTTCAAGAAGCGTCGTCTTCCTACCGAGGCGGTAGAGGCCATGTCGGGCACATGGACCAGTCATCTGCGTGGTCGAAACTCGTCAACAGCTTCTATTAGTTAACGAGGGGATGGCGAAGCGAATAGTAATAAGTCTTGTTAACAGGTGTGCATAGGGGCATTTCTCCCCTTCCACGTGTATCTCAAAACAAAATAGGGAACACGATTGTAGGTGCATAATTATACTCTCTGCTATTCGCCCAAACATGTCTTGCAGTTACAGAAAAATACTGCTGGGGGTCGTTTGCTGTGTGATACTGCATCCGACATTTTACCACAATATTTCGTATCCGCGTGTTGCATCTGGTTATCGTTTTTGAACTTTTTTTCTACCATACATTCGCTAATATTTCTGCGTTGATGCCTCGGTTTCACAGGTATAAAAGCTCTCTACCATGCACCGGTAGATGTTAAGAACACATAACGGTTCTTACACGGCTAAAGTTTGACCATGGCTTTCGCTCGGTTTGCTCGTCTCTTGCTCCTGTCTACTCTCGCCGTATTTCTTCAGGCGTCAGAGTCTTTAGGCTACGATAACTCCAGGTCAGACAATGTAAGGACTCCCTATCATCTCTTGCCTGTAAATTCTCTGAAATGAGTCCTCCAGTTGGTTGCGTATGTACCTTTGGCCATCAGTCGATGTTGCAGTTTTTTCATCTTTCATGTTTTCTCAGCTATTGGGGTCAAAACTCCTATGGTGCTAGTCACTCCGACCAAGGTGGTTGGCAGAAGTCCCTATCTGCTTACTGTCAGGTAATTTTGATTACCAGTCATGTTTTTAGAGCTTCTCTAATAGAAAACATAGGACGACACCATCAATGTATTCCCTCTGGCATTTCTGCATGTCTTCTTCTCTACGGCTGGATTACCAGAAATCAACTTTGCCAATGTGGGTCTATATCCAGAATCTATCTCTTCTCTTGTCATTGACCCATCCTTCCAGACTTGCAGCAGCAACACGGGCGTGTTCTCTGGTACCAGTTTGGCCAATTGCCAATTTATGGCTTCCGACATCAAAGCCTGTCAAGCACGCGGAAAGATTATAACACTCTCCCTGGGCGGTGCTACTGGCGCTGCAGGATTCACTTCAGACGCTCAAGCTCAATCCTTCGCAGATACCATTTGGAATCTGTTCCTGGGTGGGAGTAGCTCCACGAGGCCGTTCGGAGACGCCGTCCTCGATGGGTAAGTACAACATTATGCAAATATGACAGGATACATCCCCTCATACCTCATTATCAGCATCGATTTGGATCTCGAAGGCGGTAATGGTGCATACTTCCCAACCTTTGTCAACCGAATCCGCTCGCTTTCGAACGGAGCCAGCAAGAAGTACGTTACATGTTACTTACCCGAGATGCAAGGACTCAACGGTGCCCGTCAGGTATTATGTTACTGCCGCTCCTCAGTGTCCTTACCCAGATGCCTACATGGGTTCCATTCTCAACGCTGTGGGTTTCGATGCCGTCTATGTGCAAGTAAGTGACCAACCAATGTTCTTAAGCTCGAATAGCGTGTGCTGACCGTCTGCAGTGTAAGCAATGGAATATTCGAAAGGTGGAAATACTAACTCGTCCTTTTATACAGTCTACAACAACTTCTGCGGGTCAGCTTGTTGTTTTATTGCTGTTTTTCTCTCGCTGACCGAAGTCTTTAATCAGATTGACCAACTTCAATAACCCCAACGTGCGCATAATTTGACATTACTGGTGAAAAATTGGCTCATCTGACGAGACATCAGGCCTGGAACTTTGCGCAATGGTTTGCATACCCACTTATTTTGGCCATCTCAAACTAAGACAGATTACAGGGATACATGGGCAAAAACCGTCTCCCCCAACCGAAATGTCAAGATTTACATTGGAGCGCCTTCGGCCCCATCTGCCGCAGGCTCTGGTTACGTTGACGCTTCAACTTTGGGCAATATCGCGAAGCAAACCAAAGCCACTTATTCCTCCTTCGGGGGTGTCATGCTATGGGATGTATCGCAAGCATATGGTACGCATCCGTTTGAAGTGCTTCGAATGGATATCCAGTTCACCATGAACCAATAGGCAACAACAGATTCGATGTCGCCATTAAGAATGCTATCACTGGTGGCACCACTGCACCTACGACTGTACCTCCTTCGCCCACGCCCACCACTCCACGGCCAACATCCACTCAACCCCCGACAACCACTCAACCTCCAAGCAACGGCAGTTGTGCAGGAGTAGCAGGATGGGTCAGCAACATTGCGGTAAGCCGTGCTTTGCACTCATTGTGATAGCAGGTAGCTGACATTATTCATATCACGCTTAGTATCAAGGAGGTAGCCAAGTTGTTTACAAGTAAGTCCTGCTCAACATATCCGGGGCTCTTTTCTAATTCAGGGACAGTGGTCACTTGTGGACTGCATCATGGTGGTCACAAGCAGGTAAGCTGTAACCGTTTCAACCACAGAGATTTGAAGTATTAAAGACCTCTCTCCCACAGATGTACCAGGAGGTAAAATTTTTGTATTAACAATTTGCAAAATCCGCGTTCTGAAACTTGACCACTAGGTGCTGCTGGTGTTTGGGTGGATAAGGGTGCTTGCTCGAGCTTTGCTGCAGCCAAGGTCAACAATTCTAAGGCGCCATCCGCTACTCACGTTATTCAAGCCTCCAGTGGGTGTTTAAATTACAGCCAGCGGTTATCTTGCTGACATAGTTGTTCATCACATAGGCCTGAACAACACAGATCAAGCTCAAGCTGGCAAGCCCCGCCGCTCGCGAGTTATGCGCATCTGAAAGCCCTAGGTGGCATCAAATGTCGAAACATGTCCATGCACGATATAATACATGTACAATATACAAGTACTGATCGATACAAAAGAAATGACAATGTTCAATGGAAGAATGGCTGTTCGGAATGTGGTCAAGCGCCTGGATGTTATATATGAAACTGAGGATTTCGCTACATTTCTCAGGGATTCGGAAAGCTGGACATCATCAGTATCACCGAATCTTGAGCTTGACCAGTTACCTAGATTTGTTTTTCAATTTTGACAATGTAGTAAACGACCCTGAGCCAACCCTGAGTGCCCTAAATAAGGTGGGTTTGTTTGGATCAAAGGACAATGGTTTGTTTGTACATGAAAGGTGGCCAAATACAAACAACACGACCGCGCGCTTATTGTTCTGAACAATAGAACGCTGGACAATGCATCGGACAACGACGACGAAAAGAAAAATGGCGGCGCAGACGATTTATCGACAACTCTCACTCTCACCACTACCACCACCATCATCATGATGTTGCCTCTATTACTCCTTTCGCTAATACCTTCAATATTCGCTCAATCTTCTTCAAGCGTAGTCTGTATTCCTGGTCAATGTGTTGAAGGATCCCCATCGAATGCTACAAGTACGTTATAATTAATTGTATCATGATAAAAGTCTGACAACTTCTTCTTTTAGTTGGTGCAACTCTATTATTATCTTCAGGACAGTCAATACATCTGCTGCCAGGTGTATATACTTCAACGACAGAACCTAAAACTCCTCTACGTGATGCTCTGACGTCAAGCTCAGCGTCGTTACAGCCATCGGCTGGCTTCAATTTGACCTCGGGGTCATCATTAAACCTTCCATTAAACCTTGAACTTGCTCCAGGTCTATCAACATATTCAGGTTCTCTTTATTCAGGACGTGCTGCTTTCACCGCTCTGCCAACCTCATCAAGAAGCAACACAACAATAACCCTTTCAGGACAGTCTCTTGCCATCTCAAACAACGCTTGGATCGCTGTGGGCAGTGAACGTACCATCCTATGGGACGCAGTACCGGACATCAACCAACTTCCCGCCTCTGTCAACACTCTTACCGTCACCGACATCCAGTCGTCAGCATGTACCCCATCATGCTCATCGAACGCTATCTGCACACCGGCTGGAACATGCCAGTGTGCCCAAGGGTTCACAGGTAGCTCATGTGAATCCTGCTCACCTGGGTTCTTTGGTCCTTCTTGTCAAGCATGCCCAGCCGATTGTGACCAATGCGACGACGGAACTTCCGGGTCAGGTCGCTGCCTTCGTCCACGCATAGCCAACCTCCCAAGCTCATGCAACTGTGAGAACGGTGTCTGTGGCTCTGATGGTCAATGTAAATGTACGACAGGTTTTGGTGCTCTACAAACCGACCCGACGAAGTGCAATCAATGTACCGTTGGTTTCTTCCTCAACAACAACGGAGACTGTGAGGTATGCCAACCAGGATGCACTGTATGCTCAGCCGGTACCGGTGAATGCACTATCTGTAACCCTGATATGACGAAAGACGGCAATGATCCCACAAAATGTGTTCTCATCCCTCCCGTCGACACGAACAATCAGCCATGTCCTGCTGCAAGCTTCAGCGCCAATGGTGTGTGTACAAGCTGTCCCAATACCTGCGGATCATGCACTGGAGGATCTCCCAACGATTGTCTTACCTGCGCTCCTGGTCTTTACATGCTGAATGGTGCATGTGTTTCTGCTAATGCAGACGGTATCTGCCAGGGAAGTAACCAAATCGCTAATAATGTCAAAGTCGCTTGCGATAGTATGTGCCTCTCTTCATCTTCATAAAGAAATTTTATTGACATCTGCTGTTTTTTCTCAGCTTGCGGCGCCAAATGTACCGCATGTCGTATTCCAGGATTTGGTCCTACGAGTACCGTTGACAGCAAACAATGCACAGCATGTATCCCTGGAACATTCCTCAGCAATGGCCAATGCATAGACGCATGTCCCGCAGGCACCACTGTCTCTCAAGACGGATTCACCTGTATTCGTGAGTCCATATATTTTCCTTCATTGTTTCTGCAACTCACGATTCGTTTTAGCCTGCGATTCCGGCTGCGCAACCTGCGCTGGTTCACCTTCATTCTGCTTGACCTGTACATCCAACCTTGTCGCAGCAGGTGGCAGATGCGTATCTTCCTGCCCTTCTGGAACCACTCCATCATCCTCAGGCGCATCCTGTCTATCTTGCCACTCCGACTGCGCATCCTGCTCTGGACCATCATTTACTCAATGCACTGCATGCCCCGCCAACCGCCCTGTTCTCTCCAACGGACGCTGTCTTCCAACATGCTCCAAGTCGCAATATTTCGACAAAGCCAGTGGTACATGTCAAGATTGTGACAGTTCCTGCGCGTCATGTGCTGGTGCTGGCGGCTCTCAGTGCCTATCTTGCTCCAGCTCTACTCAAGTGCTCCGCGCAGGTGCCTGTGTTGCAGCAAGCTGTGCATCCGGATCTTCAGTCATCCCCAGTCTAGGAATCTGCTTATCCGACCTCGTCATTTCTTCTACCTCAACATCGTCATCTCCCAACCCCAGCATCTCTGTCATCTCAGGTCCCCCCTCTTCAGGGAAGAGAAGATTAGAGTGGTGGCAGATTCTTCTCATGGCACTTGGCTGCGCGTTTATCTTTGTTGTTGTCATCTGGCTCTTCCGCAGACGTCAACGCAAGAACCGCAAGCAGAAAACCGCCATGTTCGCAAACGGTCAACGAGCAAAGGCCAGCTGGAGATGGCGATTGACGAGATGGGGCGAAAAGGTGTTTGGAAACAACAAGACGAAGAAGGTGCACTTTGCGGAGACCTCGGACAGGGACGTTGAGGAGGTTTACGAGACTCGCAAAGGCATGAAGTTGAAAATCTTGCACCTTGGATCGAGGGACTCGTTTGCACCCTCAGGCTCTTCTGGCAGCAACACATACCCCAAGACCGACACGACTACGACAGATGTCCACGTGCATGTCCCTCGCAATAACTTTGACACCGACCTGGAGAGAGGCGATGAAGCTCTGCGTTCTCCTGCCTTCCACTCGCGATCGCAGTCGCAGACTAAATTCTATGATATCCCACTATCCTCCTCCTCCAACTCCAAACTCGTCAAACCCAATCCTCCTTTCGCATCCAGCTCTCCTCGCTCATCACATTCTCGCAATGGTTCCACAAGCTCCCTTGATGGGATCCGCATCTCCAAGCCCATTCCCTCCACCGATATGCAGGAAGAAGAAGACATGATCAAGCTTATTGGATCATACAACCGCCCTCTCTCAAGCGCGCCCTCCCCTCCTTTCACCGGTAAATTCCAAGCTGGACCTTCCATACCAACATCAATAGATGATGACTCAGATGAGGGCCATGAGTCCCCCGCACCCCTCCCACCACCTACCCGCATCCGACTTAACCCTTTACACACCCGTATAACGCCGCGCGATAACGGTGTCGGAATGCGACCTATTGGCAGCCTCAAGAAGCCATTTGGATGGAAGAGACAATCCCGATCCAACGTCCCAGCTCCCAGTCCCAACGAGCCATCAAGCTCAACAAGACCTTTGAGCACGACAAGCACGACTTCGAGCACAAGCATGTATTCTCAGATGACTGCCAAGTTGTTGATCGACGGGGATGCATCAAGGGCGAGTCCACCACCGATGCCTGTGCCGAGAACTGAGCGGCCTGCTCAGGAAGCGGGCCCAAAGAATTCATCTTATGGATGGATATAACACATGGAGGTTGATGTGTGCTTGATGCATTCCTCCTCTTCACCCCGTCTTTTGTTCATTTATTCTCTTTTTAAATTCGTTATAAATTTGTTCTGATGACCCAGCTTTTTCTTGATTTCATTATGATTTATCTTATATCCTTCTTTATCTTTACATTTCCTGCCTCATTTCGTTCCCTTCTTTTATACCATTTATCTCATTATACCACTCACGATATGACATGATCTAACGATTTTTTATGTTCACTTCCAACTTCTATTTTCTACACACATGGACACCTATACACACGCACACATCCTATGTATTCCCATACCACACATTCACGGACTATTCAATAATTACATCTTCACATTAGTTGTAGCTTTATTAGATTCCACACTATTCGTTCTTTTGTATCACATTTTGGTATCGTTTTGTGTAACTTATAGCGATGAATCCATATGATACAAATAATAAATAGATATTCATATTACAACAGAACGGGCGTACAATTATCAAGCAAGGGAACCCTAAGGTTTTGATTAGTCATTTATCATTACTCCATAGCTGATTCTGGTGGGGGAATGGATGCATTTTCGGCTTTCAGCTTTCCATCTTTGAGAGCTTGTAAATCTCGCTCTAAATCGATTTCCGAGTTCTGTTTCCAGCGCTGTTCGGCCCAAGTAGTGAAACACTTGCTTGCCTATCAGAGATGATTTAGTAGATTAGACACGAACGGAAGGTGGGTCGGCAATGGACTAACGCGGAAATATTGTTTTTTACTGTAAGCTTTGTATGCAGATCCAGATCGACGAGGAAAGGTAAGAACCTGTTCAAGAATGATTTGGGCAGGAAGGAGGAGTTCGTTCTCTGCATATGTCGTATAATGCTCGAGGTCGGCGGTCTAGAGGAAGGGTTGGCATGGACAATGAAGATAGAAGAGAAATATGTACCCANCGTTTTTTACTGTAAGCCTTGTAGGCAGATCCAGATCGACAAGGAAAGGTAAGAACCTGTTCAAGAATGATTTGGGCAGGAAGGAGGAGTTCGTTCTCTGCATATGTCGTATAATGCTCGAGGTCGGCGGTCTAGAGGAAGGGTTGGCATGGACAATGAAGATAGAAGAGAAATATGTACCCAATTCATACGCCCCATTTTCAGGCGTCCCAGCCACATAGCTGCTGCAGCTACCAGTGATGGAGTAAACTGCAACATACGATGATCAACGAGGGCGACCTCCATCAGATATTTTGCGACCGTCCGGGAGTGTATATCATAGTCATCTGCCTTACTTCCTCGACGTAACCACGTCAATGGTTCTGGGGCAGAGATATTCCAATCAAGAGACTCAAGCAAAGCGACTTCAGCGATGAAAAGCTTCTTCGGACACACGCTACCGTCTGGTACGAGCGTTGAAAGGACGGTCAGTGGAGGTGCATAACCTTGCTCGTATTTGGCGGCGATGACGTATGCAGTGAGAGCGAGAAGGCTCAGTCTGCTCTCCCATACCCCCGCTCTACGAGTCAAATACCTGTCTATAATATTGACGCAAAGGAAGATAGTTTCAGGGATTCCATGAACTTTATGGTGAAGTTGGGTAATCTGGTTCATCAGAACCGCTCGACTGTCCCATGTCAGTTCCCCTTGTTGGTCTATGTACGCTGGATCGGGCATCATCTCTTTCTGTTATTTAACATGTAGTATTAGTAATTGTTCACCCCACATTGAAGATAGAAAATACCTCTGCATTCTTCAAGTACTCGATTATTTCACTCGAATACTCTGTCACCATAGTAAGATCTCCGGACTCTTCTAATTCGAGGTCATTCCAAGCTGAGGAATCCATTCTCAAATCGTCTGTGTCTGGCTCAAGCATCTGTACTGTGTCGTTGCCTTCAAGTTGCATCTGTTCCACAACTTCGTTGCAGTTTGGAATGTCTTTGCGCTGTTTCTTCCTCTCCCGCTTCAGAGCCTCCTGCTTGATTTCGCTCACCTGCGAGCTGGATGTAATAGGCGTTGCTAAATCCATGTCAGATTCCCTCTTCCTTTTTAGAGGAACGCTTGAACTAGTGTCTGCATTGTTGCCGTTGCCAATGGGTATGAGCTGTTGAGGGGGAGCACTATCGCTGGAGAAAATGAAATTAGGTGGTTTGGGTTCGGCTTTATCAAGGTATGCAACTTCAAGAGTCAGATAAATTGGTCGAAGAGCGTCCCCCAAAGAGAGCTGCACGAAGCGATCCAGAGGTTGAGTTGGTTTGGGGCATCCATCAAAGATTGGCGCCGAGGTCATGGAATCCCGATAGCGCATCAACTCGTCCATCTGTCTCTTGAGACACTGAATCTCTTGATCGAGAGTCGATATTCTTGCATTGATTGCTTTTAATTCTTCCTCGCGCCCAGACAACGTGTAGGAACCATGGGGAAGAGTAAAATAAGCCCTGACTACACATTGCTGATTTTGAGGAAACGTATGAGGAGCAATAAGTTTAAAAATCCCTGGTGCAATTATTTCATGTACCTGAAGTGAAAGGAGTATGAGAAATGAAGGCACTGTGTATCATGATCATTCTCCGAGCGTGCGCTTTGTGCGTACCTTCAGAGGACCACCCAGCCTTAGAACTCCTTCCTCCGGTAACATATCTACGTCCGTTAAATTGATAACATCCTCAATCATAACAGACTTTTCTGTAGGCCAAGGGTTGCAAGGTGGTTATGGTGTTGACTCAACGGTGAGTATGCAGCAGGCACCGCTCAGCCTCAGCGACGAGACCAGGAAGGGTTCAGAAGACAGACAAGATTCATTCGCATAAAGTCATGTTTGATTATATAGTACTTGACTCATTCCACATGATTGCATCAAGCAGACGTCAAAGAAGGTGTAGTTGTGTCCTGGTAGCTGAGTAGCTGTGAGTCAACCACAGCCATCTACTTAGCCTTATCCGGCGCATGGAACAAATACACATCAACACACCCCTAATCATTGCTTCACAAGCGCTTCAGGGCAAACGCTTCGAATCGTCTTCGAAACCATCGTAGGTGATATTCAGAAAGAAGGAGAAATGAACAAACTAATAGCATCATACAACCACCCTCTCTCAAGCGCGTCCTCACCTCCTTTCACTGGTAAATTCAAACCTGGACCTGCCATGCCAATTGCAACATCAACTTGAATAGATGATGACTCTGATGAGGAGGCGCAGATATAATCCATGGAATTTGATGTGTGCTTAATGTATTCCTCCCTTTCCCCATCTTTTGCCCATTTCTTCCCTTTTTAATTCGTTATAAATTTGTTCATTACAACAGAACGAGCGCGTACAATTACCAAGCAAGGGTCACCGGTCACCCGTAAGCTTTCGATTATTTATCGGTCATTCCTCCATAGGTAATTCTGGTGGTGGAATAGATGAATTTTTGGCTTTCAGCTTTCTATCTTTGAGCGCTTGTAAATCTCGCTCTAAATCGATGTGCGAATTCTGTTTCCAGCGCCGTTCGGCCCAAGTAGTAAAACACTTGCTTGCCTATCAGAGATGATTTAGTAGATTAGACACGAACGGAAGGTGGGTCGGCAATGGACTAACGCGGAAATATTGTTTTTTACTGTAAGCTTTGTATGCAGATCCAGATCGACGAGGAAAGGTAAGAACCTGTTCAAGAATGATTTGAGCAGGAAGAAGGTGTTCTTTCTCTGCATATGTCGTATGATGCTCGAGGTCGGCGGTCTAGAGGAAGGGTTGGCATGGACAATGAAGATAGAAGNTGTTTTTTACTGTAAGCTTTGTATGCAGATCCAGATCGACGAGGAAAGGTAAGAACCTGTTCAAGAATGATTTGAGCAGGAAGAAGGTGTTCTTTCTCTGCATATGTCGTATGATGCTCGAGGTCGGCGGTCTAGAGGAAGGGTTGGCATGGACAATGAAGATAGAAGAGAAATATGTACCCAATTCATACGCCCCATTTTCAGGCGCCCCAGCCACAATGCTGCTGCAGCTACCAGTGATGGGGTAAACTTCAACATCCGGTGATCAACGAGGGCAACCTCCATCAGATATTTTGCGACCGTCCTTGCTTGTATTTCACAGTCATCTGCGATCGATCCTCGGCGCAACCACGTCAATGGGCCTGGGGCAGAAATATCCCAACCAAGAGACTTAAGCAAAGCAATTTCGGCGGTGAAAAGCATCTTCGGAGACATTTTGCCATCCGGCCATGGTTCGAGGGTTGAAAGATCGGCCATTGAAGGAGATGTATCACGATCCTCATATTTGGTGGCAACAGTGTACGCAGAGACCGCGAGAAGGGTCAGCCTGTCCCCCAATATGTCCATTCTACGAGTCAGAAAACGATCTATGATATTGACGCAAAGGAAAAGTGTTTCAGGGAGTCCACGAACTCTGTGGTGAAGTTGGATAACCAGGTCTATAAGAGCCCCTCGGCTTTCCCATGTCATTGCATCGTGATAGTTTATGTATTCCGGATCTGGCATCTTCTTCCTGTCGTTGAACATGTAGTTTTAGCAATCGTTCACCGTGCGATGAGTGTAAATACCTCGGCATCTTTCAGGTAAGCAAAGATTTCAGTCGAATACTCTGTCACTAGAGTAGGATCATCTGAATCGTCTAGTTCGAGGTCATTCCAAACCAAGGATCCCTGATCGCCTGTGTGTTGGTCAAGCATCCGTACCGTATTGTTGCCTTTCCCCTGTTCAACGACTTCATTACAGTTTAGATTTTCCTTGCACCGCTTTTTCTTCGCTGGTTTCAAGGTTTCCAACTGTATCTCATTCATCTGCAAGCTGGATTTAATAGGTCTAGCTGTATCTTGGTTGGGACCCGGATCCGGCTTCCTTTTTAGAGGAGCGCTTGAACTAATGTCCGCATCGTTGCCGTGACTGATGGGTAAGGGCTGTTGAAAAGGAGCGGTCGTGCTGGAAACATTGGAATTAGGCAGTTGAGAGTCTGATTTATCTGCTCGATCAACGCATGCAACTTCAAGGGTCACGTAAAGTGGTCGAAGAGGGTCCCCGAAAGAGAGCTGTACGAAGCGGTCCAGAGATTGGTTTTGTTTGGAATGTGCATCAAGCATTGACGCCGAGGCCGTGGAATTCTGATGGGGTATCAGCTCGTCTAACTGTCTCTGGAGGCACTGAATATCTTGTTCGACTCCCGACATAGGTTTGTGCGCACCTTCAGGGAACCATCCATCTTGATATCTCCTTCATCTGGCGCCATATCTACGTCCATTGGATTGGTAACATCCTCGATCATAACGGACTTTTTCTATATCCCTAGGGTTGCAATTTGAAGGTGGTCGCTGCGCTGGAAAAGCAGCAGATACCGCTCAGTGACGAGATTGAGGAGGATTCAGAAGACAGGATTCATTCGTACAAGACATATTGGCTTATATGGGACCGGATAAAATTTATATCACACCATCCAGTGGACGTCAAAGAGAGGTGCAGTGGACGGTCCTGAGTCAACACCGCCCATGATCATTGCGCTCCGACCCGGAGAACAAACACACATCAACACACCCCTAAACGTTGCTTCACCAGCGCTTCAGGAGAAAAGCTTCGAACCGACTTCGAAACCATTGTATATGTCAAATACAATACACATTCATTATGGTAGACAGGCGTTATAACATGAAACTTATAATCACATTTATTCGAACAATCACTTCAAATACAATAGTGAAGAGTCCAATAAAAGACGATACGAAAGTAACTGCCTTGACTGGAGATAATGAGGATTGAAGGACCCAAAACCTCAAAAATATTAGCAAAACGTTTTACCAAAAACCCAACCAACATCTATCATATTGTAGGACCCTGCATCCTCTCTGTATAAAGCGAGTCCTGCGCCGGTAGAAGCCTTGGAATCATCACCGTCTGAGGAGGACCCGAGCGGCACTGCGGTTGTGTGACAGAGCGACTTGTCTGATGAAGTAAAGGGCGAGCCTGGGATTGCGAGTACGGTCTTGGTAATGGAGTTGGAGTTTCGCTCGGTGAGAGTGACGGGAACTGAGGATCGCTGATCACAACGCTAGGGGGCCACCGTTGTATACCAGGGGTCCCTTGCTGTGGTTGCATATTTCCTGGGGAGACATACGGGTAGCTTGAACTTGAAGTCGAGAATGGATAGACAGACGATACGGGAGTAGACCTCAGGCTTGAGCTTGGCCTGCTCAGAAGACCAAATGACGAAGTTCGAGATAAAGGTACTCTTGCAACAGGCTGGGTGTTTCCGAACGAATTGGCGTATTTTGATCCATTTTCATCTTCTTAGATCTTCGCTTGCCTGTCGATTGTGGAAGAAGCTGATTAGGCAACGTTTTTGGCGTCTCTGGACGTTTTATTGAGCTCGTCCGAGCCAGTGGCCGCTGAGCTGCATGTTGCGCGTTGCGCTTGCGTTTGTTTGAATGCTCCTCCAATTCAACAAGCTCGATCTTCTCCGGCTCAGTCTGCTGTTGAGAAGGTATATAACCTTCCTCTATAGCTTCATTTAGCCACTTCCCGTTGACACAGTGCATCAGAATAAGTAAAATGTAAAACGAGATTGAGACCGAGACTTACCACAAAAACGGGGGTAGATCATCGGCTGTTAACGGTGGGGGGACTACTGGTGTTCTTTTGCTTGCCATGACTTCAACCGTTTTGAAAAAAAGGGTGATCTCAGGGCTAAGATTAATCTCCCCATACGCTTTATTTATCGGCTCCGTATCATCATAAGTGACAGAAGCTGGGCATCCTATAGATAGTGGGGATATCGATCCAGACATCACCGTCAAAGAAAATTGATAGGCTTGAAGAGTAGGAATGTAGTGGGGCAGCAAAAACCGTGGGTAGTTGGACGTGGAGGTGAGAGTCAGGATGAAGGAAGTTGATTGAGGGCGCGCATTGCTTTTGTACGCGCCTGTAACAATGAGAAGTGGCACTGCATGTCAATGTCCTGTCGCGTGACGCACAATGCGGCACGGTGGATCCCTTTGTCTTTGTCAGGGCACGTCTGTTAACATCTTTCCATTGTTCGTAATTTTGATCGACAAAAAACCATTATCCTGATCAATAATAGTCAGCGCTCCCATTGTCAGTCCTAGCCTCGTCTCGGAGTTCGAAATTAATATCCGACCATCGTGCGTTGAATCGACTAAAACACACAGAAGTCAATAGCGAAATAATCTATTGAAAGCATATGGGGCGCTTCATAAGGACATACACTATGGAAAACAACAACAAAAAAAGCAAAACAAAACAAATGTAGTAGATACAACGTTAACGTGTCCGCAGGGATGTATATATGTATAAGATGTGGTAGATGATGATAGAAACTACGTGCTACAAATCAGGTATGCTCAGCGGGGGTATTTATAGTGGATTAATACATGTGAGGGAAAGAAGTAGATAATGGAAATAATGGAAGTCGATCAAGATCAGGAGGTAGAACGACAGAGATTTAGCTGGGCCCGCATATCTTGCGATGATCGCCTTCATGCCGCGGCGGAATTTTGGTCTTCCCGCAATGCCTGCAGTCGTAATAGTGGGCTGGGAGGTGTGTTTCAAGGTGCCTTTTCATGCACCCTTCACTACGAGATTGGGAGCACCCAACCCATTGGCATGTCATCTTTTTTGTCGAACGATGATTTTTGCTTATCTTATGAACCTCCACCGTGTGGTCAGAGAAGGCGCTAAAGGTGTCAAATGTTTCAATAGATGTGCAGCGGTTATATCGGCATTTGATACGTTTGGGCAGGATTCTATCGCCTGCATCGGTGTACATGTACACTGGCGCCTGGTCGATGTCCTGTTCAAGCTCTACATCGTCCGAGGGCGACGTCGCCAACTCTGACTCCGGCGTTTGCGGAGGGAGGGGAGGAAGCGCCGCCTCAACGTCAATAGCAACAGGGGAAGGACTCTGTTCTGACTCTTCATCCGAGTCTGCCTCTGAATGCGGAGATTGAGCAGAGCTGGCACTGGAAATATTATAAGGGACATGTCTAAGGATATAAGCAGAGATAAGAACGCACATTTCATCAACCTCGGACTCAGCGTCAATCCACGGCCCAGTAGCCACTCCAGCATCAGAGTCCAGACTTGAATCAGGCCCCTCCGAGTCGAGCACAGGGTCTTGTTCCTCATCGTCTATCAACAGAGCGACGTCTACGGCCTCAGGATACTGCCAGTAAGGCTCTTGTGGTCGATAAAAGGTCGGTGGCGAGGGTGGACTTTAATCATAGAACAGTATTTAGTAATAATATTAATGAAGTTAGAATAACAGACACTCACAACCAACCAAATTCTCCCTCAGGCTCTCCCTCCTCAAGGTCAAAAACACCCAGACCAGTCTCTGCAGACTCCGAATTATGAGAATTGTTGTGCGTATTGACGACAGAATTATTGAGAGCAGAATCAGAAGCGGAAGGTAGAGGCTCCTCTAACATGAACTGGAGGTATACCTCATCCCACTCAGCATCCGAGAGGTCATTGGTATCGAGGATCGAAGGTGGAGAAAATCTGGACATGTCTGGGAAAAGCCAATAGAAATGTGTGCCTACTGGCAGATGAATGAGACCGGCGGATGTGTTGCTCGAAAAGGTCGAAGCAGATGAAGAGTAGAATCGTTGTGTCTGCGCCTAAATACTACGCGTGACGGTCACAAACGCGCTACACGTGACAAAGAAACGCCTTCCAACGATACCATTTTAGGCAAACGCGAATGGGTCATGAGTCGCACGGTCCAAACTGGGCTTCAACTGGGCCTTGGAATCTGAAGGCGAACGACGGCCGGCTGAACAACGGCGAACAATATATAAATCATGTAACAAAGCAACGTCAATGGAGCTCACATTCTCCCCTCATCTGTTAGCGGGCCGACAACAACAGTACGGATATTTTCCCCTGGCGACAATGATAATCACCCAGAAGCGGGCTTGCAGAAGCTCGTTGTTGCACGAGATCACACATGTACAGCTTCCACTTGAAAAAGTACAATCCATTTCACAACGTTTAACACAATTTCAACAATGCACCAGCATCTAAAGTACATCGTAGTTCTACATTGCAATACGATCACATATATGTTCCATACCACCATTTCCACTCGACGAATTCACCATCCTTATCTGTAGTCTTGAAGTCTGCTCTCCCCGCAAATTTCTGCTTCTGGAAAAGCCAGGGAAGCCACACATGGTCTGTGTCCCACATCTTATCGAACGGAATCGATGGAAGATCATTGTTTTGTTTTTGACTATCACCGGGAAGCTTGAACCACTCTGGCCGCATCTCGTCAGTCCTATAGAGTAATTTGGTCGGCATAATATCATATAAGAAGGAAAGAGGCTGACTCAGTAATCGTTCCCTTATAATCGTCTGCACGATAAATTTCAATCTGGAAGGCCCATTTGGCTCCCTCGGTCATGAAAAATAAGGAGCCCGCATGTGTTAAAGCTGCTGTGATTCCAGCCTCTTCCTGGAAAGATATTAATACATATAATTATACTCCGGTATGGAGAACAAAGCGCGCAGCGCACCTCCAATTCACGAGCGGCTGCTTCGAGCGACGTTTCACCAGGATCAACTTTGCCTCCTGTCACGAACATAGTCAACAGCGCACCACACTGCGGGCACTGACGAAAAACCTACCAAATCCATTGTACCTAGATATCCGGTTAACATTTATCTCAACAGATGTACTTGTTCTACCTACCTGCCGACCCCAAATCCACGTTTTTTGTACCCCAACAAAACCTATTGCAAAGTTTATCCCGTCAATACGATCACAAACTACTCGAACGTGAATCATATATACCTTTCCATCCTTAACTAGAAATGCGTTGGTATAATGTCTAACTTCTGTGTAGTCCAACCAATGTCTATCATCACCTGCGCTGACCTGATATGCAACGTCCGGGTTATCGATACCTGGTGGGATTGCGGTCTGGGACATTGTTGCGAAAGGGCACGATTACTAGCAGGTATACCGGAGCTCAAACGTAATCAGAGTAATATAGGCCAACGACTACTGAGATGCCCAGCAATGAGGACTTACGAAGGTGATGGCAAGTGATGAAGACGCGACGCGTGCGTAAGTGCTTCTTGATGGCGATATCATTTCTGATCTCAGGGTTCAATGAGGTCAGTCCTGGGGCAAGAACGAAACAGGTTGAATATTATCAAGACACTTGAGTGGATTTCATGAACGTTCGAGAGTTTAAGCAATACAAAAGGTGATTTAAAGGAGAACTACTGTGTAGTGGGAGCCACGTCACAATCTTGAATCCATATGATAAGCTAGATAAGCACTACACGCCAGTGGAATTAGAAGTAGCTTAATACACACCGATTAGAAGGCATTTGCTAAAATTGCCTTGATCTTATCCAAAACCAATTGATCCTTCTCCTCTCCCTTCTTTGATCTGGCTTCCAAGGCCAGTCCAGTAAGTTCAAACAACGGAGCAGGCAATTCGTTCAATCCCTCCACAGGCTCCTGCAACTCCCTTCGGTTCTTATCGAACCCATAGACACTAACTTCGTCGTACTCTTCTTCATAGTTCTGAGCGAGTTGGTCTCCGAGAATCGATTTTGGAACAAGAATCCTGTCGATTGGGAAACTAGTGCGGTCTTGTTTGATCCTCCACTGGTTCCGGAAATTGCCTGTCTGAGGGAGAGACGAGGTCACGGTTGCCAGGTCAAGGATACCGTCAAAATCCTCCTCCATGAGGGTAAAAACATGGCCATTGTGGTCCACGGCGACGCGGTTGGCGAAAAGAGCGAGCGTGAAGCCTTCTGGTTCAACAGGTGCGTTGCGAAGGACGGCGAGACGCAAGTCGGATCTCTGTGGCTCAAAGCCATGGGGATTTGGGAATGGCTGAGCTCTTTCCAAGTAGCCCGCGAATGGAGATGTCCCAAGGCCGTAGTTACTGGTCATGTTGAATATACGATGAACGTCAAAGTACTGCGAAAGTGAGGCTACTGTGAATGCTGCGATGAAGATGAAGGCGAGGGTTGTTATAGGACGTAGCATAAGGCTATGAAGCTATCGATGATGACTATTGGAGTGATAGCAGCAAAACTGCGCCAATGCACATGCTACCAGAGTCATGGTGTCGAGATGGAAGCACCCAGACATTCTAAACCACATGGTTCTGCTGTTTGGCCCAAATGTTTCCGGCATTTCCCGTGACAAATTCGAATTGACTCGGGGTGCAGTGAAATTCGAACGAAATGTTACTGTCGAAAAAGCTTTATAGTATTTTATGGAAGTATTCTCACTGCATCTACTGCAGTTTGAACAATCCGAGTCAGGAGAGTTTGTCTTTAAAAGTCCTTCCCTTCGATTCGCTGTCTGCCACCTTCGAATGAACACTCACCCACTTCTCCTCCCCTTCCCAAGACGTCGAGATGGTATGATAGATGGCAAGACATCTAGCTACACTCACGAACCAAGAATAGAGCATGGTTTTGCTGCTGCAGAAACTTTCAAGGACTCGAAAATCCAAGAACAACATGCCACAAACATCTACAATTGGCCATGGCATTATGGTTTTTCAAATTGGTTCTCTAGTAGCATAATTGCACCAAAGGACGGTGACAGTGAAGCAGATGGTGTTCAGTTTACACCAGTAGGCCTGGCCTTGACTGCACGTAGAAGACGCCGACCTCTTCACAGCTCAACTGTAAACTTTTATGTTGGGGAACGAAATGATCCAAGTCAACATTGTCAAGAACCTCCATTCAAGAAAAGTGAAGATTTAAGTGTGCACAACACAAATGCCATGTATATGTGCAAAGAATTTAACGAAGAATACGCAGTCGAGACAGCTACATATTGGAAGCAGAACGAGGTACGATACCCCTAAAGGCTTGGAATTCGAGGACACAGTTATCTCATACACTACCTTCACCTATAACAGATATCGACAATGCCGCATCCCGACTACATAACCACCATTCAGAAAGATGTTACTTGGGAAGATCGTGACGCTCTGGTCATCTGGGTGATTGACCTCCACCAACGCCTCAAGTCGGAGCCACTCGATTCAATCTTTCTCAGCATTAACATTGTGGACAGGTGTCTGAGCAAACACGTCTCAAGCATATCCGGGCTCAGACTCCTAGGAACATGTGCCTTGCTTGTGGCCTTGAAGCAGGAGGCGACGATGACCCCAGCTTCAGTTGGTAAATTATTCCGAATGCTTCAACGTATCAGCGGGTTCTCAAAACCCAAAATAATCTTGGGCGAGGCAATATTGCTGAAAATGCTAGAGTGGAGAGTGAGAGCTACTGGACCGTTGGGATGGCTTCATAGCAGCACGACAAGGCTAGAGCAGAACAACGACTCGGAGTGCATCGAATCAAAATCCGAAGTCATGGCCCATTACCTCGCCCTCACTGGCTATACTAATCACCAAATTGTCAGGTTTATTCCTTCAACGATAGCTGGAGCTGCGATATGGCTTTCTAGGTTGATCACTGGACGAGTTGAATGGGTAAGCAACATTATGTCCCACTCACGACACTCAACTTGTTGCTGACTCGGATGAAAGACGCCCGAAATGGAGCGCCTTTTGGGGTGTGCCGACGGGGCAGAGATCATCCCGGTGGCAAAGATAATGATCGAGACTTCCCTTTTGAACCCCATCCCCCATGTCGCACTGTTCAAGAAGTATCGTTCGAAAAAATTCCACAAGGTTCGTCCTTGTGATATTTCTCTTTTCCCCTTACTCATAGAATCATTCCCGCGCTTTTATTGTCTGAATAGTGCAGCTCTACTGTTAGGCAATGGTCTCTAGCCCACTGGACTGAGAACTCTCAGGTCGATTTGCTGGATGAGTTACCATTGGTCAAGGCAGGCAAGGGCGCAATCCAAGCTGCTCGTCGATGTCATGGAGCGGGATATTGTTGCTGAATCCTACGAAAAACCAACAAATAATGAAAAGAACCCTTTTTAAATAGACAAGATCTAACTACTACCTAGAGGATGATCATCTGGTATAACATACGTCCATTTCCCTACCCTCAGCTTCTCAATAACGCTTATGCGTGGACCCCATCCCTTTGCATACCCATGCCTCATCTGTATATCGCTAGAGAATGTAGTACACCATGAAAACCATAGGAACACATAAACATATCCAACCATCTTTGTAAATCTCGATCTGCGTAGCCCTGCCCTTCCGAGCAACCAAAGCACTCCGTCCTCTGTCATGATAGCCACTGCTTGCAGGAGGAAGGTAATCATAAGGCCCGAATCGGTGATGCTGTGCATCGCGATAGCGTCCCCGCCTAGGTGAAGTATTCCCGAGAAACCGAAGATGACAAATGTTTTGAAGTATCTCTGAAAGAGACCTGTCTTGGGAAGTTGAAGCTTCGAAGCGATGAAGTCGGCATGGGTTGTAAATATCTTTCAAAATATCAGCTTGAACGAGGCTTTTAAAACGTTCGAGGTACCTGAATGAACGTACCCTTCGAAATAGCTTATGCCAGAAGATCCTGTGAGAAAATCAAGTTAATCCAATAAGATACTAGTACGGAGTATTCGATGCATACCCCCAAAACCTTCGAATAGTGTACG
This sequence comes from Panaeolus cyanescens, assembly GCA_002938355.1. NCBI lineage: Eukaryota > Fungi > Basidiomycota > Agaricomycetes > Agaricales > Panaeolus > Panaeolus cyanescens. The sequence goes on from NHTK01001199.1 coordinate 37,333, forward strand.
CTTCCCGTGGAGAGGCAAACATGTCTGGCCAGTTTCGCGGCTTTGACAACCCAAGTGCGACGCCCACGATACTCATCAATCGATATCCAGGGCTAAGCATGTACGCAAGGTGGAACCAGTATGTAACGCCAGCCAATCTCCACAGGCGCCTGTAGCCAGTGATGCTACTGGGGTCGACTAACTGATAGTAATAAGGATTCGATCGGTTTAGCCAGCCCACGAGTTCCCATAAGATTAGATATGGCACAATGCCTTTGATCTGACGTCTGTAGAATGCTCTATTGGTCGTTTCCGTTGGACGGGGTGGCAAGTTCTTCGGCTCGTGCGCGAAATTAATACCACGAGGATTAATCCACACACATAGACCCCACCAAAGACGTGAAAGAAATGGCGAGCTACTGTTATAAGCTGACCGTGATTGATGATCCTTCGTGCGAAACTCGCTCTGGGGCTCAGACAAGAGGATATCGGTAGAAGTAAGGAGGGTGATGGTGGTGAGCTTGATGCCAATTGCATAGGTTGCATAGTAGTCCTGGAGAGATATCCCAGACCGGAAAATTACAAAAGCTGAGAGGAAGACCACTGGAAGGAAGAGGATAGGTCGGTATGGTGAAGGCCATATTGATAAAGATATGATATGGATGATTTCTAGAATGGGGATCACCGCTAGCCATTGTACATTGTGAGCTTCCTTAGGGTGTGCAGAGGTAGGCATATGTAGGGACATTGGCGGAAAGAAGTTTCGAAACTAGCAGTGTAGTAGTCCTTATAAGCTTTCGTCCCTTCATTCTTGCATTTCGAACCTCAAGCGTCCTCTCAGGGTCGACGAAAGACACAAACACACCATAGATCAAGCCTTCAAATAGGTCATTAGCTCGGATAAGAAACTCGAGGCCACATCAACAGAAGGCGACAAAAAGGTAAGCAACTGACGCACTGCCAGATTATCTCGGACCCGTTGCACACATCATCTGGCATGCTGCATTTTCAGATAAAAGGTACGTGCATATTGAATTCATTCAGCATTACCTGCCTCATGAATAACGGCTTTTACTTGGCCCCCTCCGCATGTGACTTCGAAATGCAGGACTAGTTCTGTAACAGGGATAGGCTTCGTCTGAATCAGCTAGTCTGATCTTATTATGGTATCTTCATAAGTAAGGCTTCGTTGGCGGGCAGAGGTTTGGGTCGGAATCGATCGTCATCATAGGTACCACGTCCTGGGGTGAAGTACGGATTGTTTTCTGGCATGGCTGTATGTTATCGATTAAGCCTCATGCAGTGACCGGTAAGCCTCTCTCACCGAATCCATCAATTCAGGCTTCGTATGCACTCAAATCTTTGCCATTCTTGATGTCACTGTTCCACATACGCACCCCCCAACCTTAAGTTTAACTTGCGTGATTGGCTAGATCACCTGTGCGAACGGACCCTTAGGACCGTCACCTCCCGGTCTTCCGTGTGGGGTCTTCGCAGCGTGCTTCCCATCCGAATCTCGAGGGAACACATCAAAGCACCCACCGATGACCAACTTATGACTTTACAATATCTGCTGTCGGAATAATCCGCCAAGACTATCGTGGAAGATTTGGTTATTTTTAGGATGCAAGGTCTTGGCAAGGCTTCCTTCCATGCAGCTGATCACCACCCATCAGCTACCATCACCGAGAAATTATGGATCATCGACGCACATAAGGAACAGTTTAGGTGGGTTGGTTTGATGGTATGCCCCTTTAACGGACAAATTCAAGATTTATGTGGTTCTGCTGACATGGAAGGGCATATTTCGACGTACAATGACATTCCGAGGCACAGCCGACGGAGCCTACGTCCATATGTAATGACTGGAGGTGCATTGAGTGGTTGTGTGCACGGGGTGGTAATGGCGCACTGTACACCGATGATGAGCCGCTGGATTATTCAGTTAGAGTCGTAAGAGGGAGAATTCAAGCCCCATAAATTACGAAGCAAAACTTGGACGGCTTTGTTCTGACCTTTGGTCTTGACATTATGTCGTTCTTGATATCTTGGGCACTCTTGCCAATTTTCTTGGGTTCGTGCAAGCTTTTTGGTAGTTACTAAAGGGAAAAGCGTTAACCAGACTCGTATAGCACTCTCCGTATACGGCCAAACAGCATCCCAATGGTGTGATAACATCACTGGGATCTGCTTTGGACGACTTTACGTCTCCAGCGTTGACGTCGGTATTGGGTACCTGTTCCCTCCCTTGCCATCGTCAGGCCAAACTCCATCAGACGAATTTATTGGGTTCTTCACTGCCCCTCTGTCAACAGGATGGATAGGCAATAGTTTGGGAGGCGGTATGTTGAACAACCCCTTGCTAGTGGGTTGGACAGATGGAAATACTCCCCGCGTCTCTGTTCGAATCACCCAGTACGTCTTCCAGTTAACTGCATGTTCTGAAGTAACTCACGAAACAATTACCGTAGAGATTATCTGCCACCAACCCCTCTCTCAGGCCCCAAAGTTACAATCCTTGGAAGTTCAGGCACAAACTCTACGCACCAGCGAATCTTCTACCGCTGCCAGAACTGCACAGTCTGGTCGGGTGGTTCTGGCGGTATCAACCTCACAGGAACCCAAGTATTTGGATACGCCTTGCACGGCTCTCTGAAGCCCATCACCCCCAGCGACATCAACTCTGATATCTACCAACACACCACTTTCGGTTTGTATGGCTTCGACGTGAGCAGCTGGCATTCAGCAAACTATAACACAATTCTGCAGCAACTCACTAATGCCCCACCAATGACTGGTGCACCAACTTCTACCACAACTTCTGTTCCGTCGCCCACGAGCACCATCATAACCTGCCCTGGTGCGCCTAATCCTGCTTACACCATGGTTCCTGCAAGCGGGTGGCGCGCAATGACGGTTCTTGGGGGTCTAAGGTCGCCTCGTGGCATCACCATCGACTCCCGAGGAAATCTAATCGTGGTGCAGCGGGGATTGGGGATAACGGGCCACACACTAAACTCAGACGGGTGTGTAACGAGCACCAAGACCATCATTTCTGATACGAGCTTGAACCACGCCGTTGAGTTTAATCCTTCAGGGAACAAACTATTTGCAAGGTGAGTCGGCTACATTGCTTCGATGGACGATTTCACTAACTGAGTTTAGTTCGTCCGACGTTGCCTGGTCATGGGACTACGACGCGTCGTCGATGACTGTTTCAAACAAGCGAACGCTTATCACTGGGTCAGCAAGTTTCCTTGGGTTAGAAGTTTAAACTCCACTAACTTGCAGCCTAATAGCATGTACAATGCTGGGCACAACACCCGTACGCTCCTCGTGTCAAAGAAATACCCTAACCTCCTCATCGCTAGTGTTGGTTCAAACGGAAACATTGACCTCCCTTCTTTCGCTCCTGCATCTGGTCGGGCCCAAGTTCGTGTTTTCGACTGGACGACACTTGGCACAAATGGTGTTGCATACACTCAAGGTCGTGTCTTGGGCTACGGTCTCCGCAATGATGTCGGGCTGGTGGAAGACGCATCGGGTATCGTATTCAGCGTCGAAAACTCCATGGACGATGCGTACCGAACCATCAACGGTGTGAAACGGGACGTCCACAATGATAACCCAGCCGAGAAGGTCTACCGTCGTAAGTCAAATTTGTGACTGTGCGGTAAAAGATCATTTATTGATATTATATTGTGATAGTTGGAAGTCCCTACACACCTGCTAACTTTTTCGGAGGCTACCCTTATTGCTTCTCCGTGTGGGAACCAAGCAGTTTCGTCGACAAGACTTTCACTCCCGGAGACTGGTTCGTTCAGGCGCCAAATTCTACATTGACGGATGCTTGGTGTGAGGCCAATGCATTCAAGCCTTCTCTACTCTTGCCCCCTCATACAGCGCCACTCGACATGAAGTTCGGAGTAGGGAGTGACAGCACAAACTTGTATGTTGGTCTTCACGGTAGTTGGAACCGTAGCCCCCCACAGGTATTTGACAAGGAATATCGGTCAAAAATGTTACGAATGTTGACGGTGTTCCGCAGGGATACAAGGTGGTGGTAGTTCCTGGACGTGTCAGCAGCACTGGAGAGTGGTATCCAACAGCTAGGTTGGCCGATTCTCCCTCTGCATTTACAGATTTGCTCCGTAACAGAGACGAGTCACAATGCCAGTCGGGCGAGTATGATACTCCTTGTCCTTTTCTGCTGTGATGTTCATATCCTTGTTTAGGTTGTTTCCGTCCGGTTGGCTTGGTATGGTCCGCTAATGGCGAGAATTTATACATCTCCAGTGACACATCTGGGGAAGTTTTCCTCATGAAAAAAGGTACAGGCGGCGGAGGTGGAGGAACAACTAGCCCACCAACAACAACAACAACAAGGACCACATCGACAACAACGACAAGAACCACATCGACAACACCCCCAACCACTACGACCCAAGCTCCGGCTCCTACTCAGACGGTTTGGGGCCAATGTGCTGGTATAGGTTACAGCGGTCCCAAGACCTGCCCTTCTGGCACAACTTGCAAATACGTGAGTCTCTTCTCCTAGGTATTGATTAGTATATGTGACTGATTTTTTTTATTTCAAATTACCAGCAAAACGACTATTACTCACAGTGCATTCCCAATTGACAGAACGATGTCTTTAGTTCTGTGATCTGATTGACTTTTGGATTGAAATCGAATATTACTCTTTTGAAGGGTTCAATGAGATTACTTACTCGTTAGTCTATGAAATGCTTTTGCTTTATTCAGTACCATGTTTTGTGAGTCTGATTCAACATGAAGGTTAGAGTGAAAGCCATTGTGGGAAATGTTGATTGGCGCTATGCTCACCAAAACCACCATCATCAATTCATCCTCACAAACAAACTCTGTTGATCCTCACATTACAAGTGGGGACGAGTAAACTGCTGTTGAAGGGAATCTACCTTTACTTCGGTTAGACAAAGAGGGCCATGGCAAATCAATCTTCTCGGAGCAGGAGCAGGAGCAGATGTTGTCTCAATGTCTGGTAAAAACAAAGGACACAACGCAACCTCTCACTCCATTCCCCACTTTTGCCTACGGTTATAGCTGCTGAGAACTATGGCACAAGCGCCCTTTGGTACCTGGAAATCGCCAATAACTGCTGAGGCTATTACGAAGGACGTGAGTACATGGGGCTGCTCCCGCTTGATACTTGGACAAGTGTTTTAAAGCAGGTTTATCATCTAGGCGAACACGGTCGGCGATCTTCTTGTCGACCCCATTACAAGAAAGATTTATCACATTGAAAAACGACCATCAGAAAAGGGCCGCAATGTTTTGGTAGACACCACCACTAACCAAGATGTCCTGGGCCCCGGTTGGAATACAAGGACTTTAGTTCAGGAGTATGGTGGTGCAGCTGCAATCGTCCGGAATGGCATCGCATACTTTTCTCGTCATCCAGGAGGACGGCTTCACAGATTGATTCTAGATGGGAGCTCACAGCCAGAGCCTGTTACGCCAGGTGTGTATCTGAAATTAGGATCAACATAATCAACATATTTCTAACCGAGCTGCTCACTTACAGAGGGTGTGCCCTATCGGTATGCTTGTATGGAAGCACATCCTACTCACCCCCACCTTTTGGTTTCAATCATGGAAGACCATACGGTGGATACACCTACTGGTGTCATCACCAGCCTCGTCATCATTGATACCGACAAGAAGACGGTCAACACCATTGTATCAGGAGCAGACTTTTACTCGTTTCCTGCGTTCTCGCCAGATGGAGCGCATCTTGCTTGGCAACAATGGTATCACCCAGACATGCCATGGGAGGGTGCCCATATGTACGTCGGGGATGTCATCATGGAAAACGGTCAGATTCAAATCAGAAATTCGACCTACATCGCAGGCGTCCCAGGAAAAAGTAGCGCACAATTCGCTCGCTGGGCCGACAACGATACACTTATCTACATATCCGACGTGTCCGACTTCATGAATCCTTGGAAATATTCCATACCCGATCAAAAGGCTGCACAAATCTTCGTAACTCCAGTTGGCCTCGACTTTGGAAGTCCCGTATGGACGTTGCGCAATTTTCCCTATACCATACTTGACAATGGTACCACTGGGCTGTTCACCGCATGGAAAGATGGGCGGACTGTCCTCTACCTCGTCAATCTCAAAGATGGCTCTTATACCGAGGTGGAATCACCTTACACAGTAATCGCAAAAGTGGCGGCTATTCCAAGTGATAGAACCACCTTGTGTGCAGCCCTTTCTGGGGAAACGGCTACAGAGGGCAAAAGCATCGTCAAGTGGACGTACCAGTTGGACTCTAAGAAGAGCATCTTCAATACAATTAAGCCAGCGGAAGTAGCAAAGTTGGACGGCGTCCCTCTCCCACTGCAAATAATCTCCGTTCCTCAACCCATGGTCCTCACTCTTGAGGGAGGCGTTCATCTCCCGGTGGTTTATTATCCCCCACAAAACCCCAACTATACCGGCACTAGCATTCCAGGGGAAAGGCCTCCTTGTGTGGTTGACGCCCATGGAGGGCCAACCCTCTTGACCACACAGAGCCTGAGCTGGGATAAACAATATTTCACCAGTCGTGGCTGGGCCTGGTATGTTCCCTTGAATTTCTATAACCCGTGATTTTGACTTTTTCACACCAGGCTTGACGTCAACTACGGTGGATCGTCGGGATATGGCCGCAAATTTATAGAACGTCTTCGAGGAAAATGGGGAACTGTTGACGTCGCAGACATTTTATTTGCAGCCAAAACCCTTTCTAGTGCGCCTTACAACCTCGTGGATCCAGATAGAATGGTGATCCGAGGTCAATCTGCCGGAGGATACACAGCTCTAGCTGCGATATCATTGCCAGAGGACAAGAAGGTCTTCGCTGCAGCTACGTCATTTTTCGGGATCTGCGACCTCAAGAAATGCACAGAAACGATTCACAAGTACGAACTGCGCTACCTGGAGAAATTGATTGGCGGCACATATGAAGAAGTCCCGCACGTTTACGCTGAACAGTCGCCACTCTACCATGCTCAAAATATTGCAATTCCACTTTTGGTATGTTTTCTTGTGGAGTCGTGAATTATTTGACAGGTTGCTCAACGATTCTCAGATTCTTCAAGGAGAAATCGACAGAGTTGTGACTAAAGACCAAGCCGAGATGATCTACGAAGGCGTGAAGAGCCGAGGAGGCGTAGTAGAGATCAAAATCTATCCGGGTGAAGGGCATGGATGGCGACAAGAGTCATCCATGAAAGATTCTTTGGAACGGGAGCTTGGGTTCTATGAAAGGGTCCTCAAACTGCATCCAGAATCCAATCCGAGCCTGTAGCCCGATAAAGCTTCATGTCATCTAATATCGAGGGCCTAAGATATTGTTTTTCGCTTAAATCCAGTATCAATGTGGGTCCAACCTGTCATGAGGAGTGATTGTCCCTGCCCTGTTCAGCTAAACTTTCCAAGTTGAGGTACGTTGATCGTCGTTCAACCTAGCCATATGGTCATTGATTTTCAAGGTTAACCATGTCGTCCATAATGTCAAATTTTCTATTCACCCTCAGCAAATAAATTTGCAAACTCGAATTGAAGGATGGACTTTTTGTTTCGGAGCCTTGACTTGAAGTCGGATAATTCTCTGTGTCTGACGTCGAGCAACCACCTTCACCTCTTTTCCTTTTCATCGATCATTACCTAGAGTCTCCGAGATCATGATACTTGAAAAAGTCGTATCTTGACGCGTTCTCAGGTTCCTGAGGCTCGTGAGAGCAATCGAGGTTGAACGTTCAGGCGTCCTGGCAACATTCAAGCTAATGTTGCAGATTGACTTGAATAATAGAACCTACCTCCATCCGACTCGCATGCCAAACCCTGATACCTATACCGGATCCAGCTGCGAACATAGAATTCCCCACGCACTTATTGTCTTTGCATCGCTGACTGGAAACAGGAAGCACGCTTAGATAAGGCTTTTGAAAGCCGTTGTCAGGCGTCTAATTGTTCTTGGTCGGAGATGATACCAAATAAGGAAAGCGTGGCAAAGTGCATCTAGTGATGCCGCGAGTTGAAGTGAACTCGAGTCAAGTTCGGCTCGAACTTGACAGGCGACCCAAAAAGGGAGCTCGGACTTGAGCTCACTTCAGCTGGCTCGTCCCATTTTATCCGTGTGGACGTGATGACAGATCTGCGACGCAGGAGCAGATCGGCTTTTTGATCA
>NHTK01001200.1:0-22310 GCA_002938355.1 Panaeolus cyanescens
TTACAACGGCCCGGGCGTTATAACGTCACACTCAATTCTGCGACAAACGGCTATTGCCGAGCAGGGCTGATCCGCTCTGGCTGAGTCCGTCGCGGACCGTTTGCCCCTATCCTCAGGATGCAAGCCTTTATTTAAGCTAGCGCACAACATCTATGTTGGTGGTAAAGTATCTAGAAATAAACTCATTTGTAAGGAGAAACACTATGTATATTATTCCTGATGGAAAATTAGAATTGTGAGATGCCCTTAGATGACCGTTTTTTCTGCAGGGGTTTAAAGATAGATGGTATGTACATAGAAATTTCCGAGCAGCCATGACATCAGCCCGGCATATGCTTATTAGCAAGACGATTGTCAAATATTACTACAGGATTGAAAGATATAAAAGACTCAAGAGTGACAATAGTTCCCCTGAATGTACAGTTCATTTCTGACCGCCATGAAACCGACCCCCTCAGTTGTTCCATTTGTTCGAAGTGTTCTTGCATTGGGAGCTCTACAAGTCGTCCTTGGACAGACACCACCAAGTACCGCAAGCGCAGCGGTGACATCTGCAGCAGTAGATTTGCTCGATGGCAATCGTAAGTTTTGCCGCGCACATTGTTCAACTGAACAGATCTAAAATTGCGGGACCGCTTGACATACAGATATTCTTCACTTCCTCGATGTTGTGGACGCCTTTGGGCATCTCTCAGTTCGCAACCCAGATAACTCTAGTCAATTCATAATGTCGGTTCACGTTTAATTCAATAGATTGCCCCCTCCTGAACAGTGCATATTTGTCTAGGTCATTCGCCATCGCACCCGCCCTTACAACATCGCAAACGCTCGTAACGTGAGCATTCGTCCAATATTTGAACGGTTATAAATTCACCCCTATCCCACAGTTATGATATAAACAATGCCACCGCCTTACATCTTACCTTCAATCCTTCCGTAACCGGATCCTCCATCCCATCCAGCTTCTTAGAACGCTTCATCCATTCCCAGGTGCGCACATCACCCAAGTCTTCCCTCATTATCCCCCCATGGTCTCCGCGCTGTTAACTTAACCATCCATCACGCTCATTGAGAATCCATCGAAAAATAGATATACGCAGCCTTCCCAAATGTGACGAGCGTGGTGCACGCTCACACGACTGAGGTTCTGCCCTTCGGTGCTGCGGGCGTGGGATTGAAGGCGCAAATGGGCACAGTGCGTAGTGCGCCTCGCGCGTATTGCTTTTGTGTGCGTTTTATGCGCCTGACCTTTCGTACGCATTATCTAGGCTGGATCCGTAGGAGCTTTGCCGAATGGTTCTCCCATCTTCGACGTCGATAGACTTTCGAAAACCGTTTTACCCGATACCCAACCCCATGACCTTTTGATTCGAAACGAAGTTCTCGGTGACGCTCTCGCTCGAACATTCGAACCCGGAAGTCAAATGGTACTCATGAAAGGCTAGTAGCTCAACCCTTCTTTCCTCCCTTCTTCTAGAGGAGCCGTATTCTGTCTTATTGTTAAGATAACAATAATTGGTATCGATATCAATATTGACTCGAATCACACAGGTCATGGAATGGCAGTCCAAGGCACTTCTATTCGAGACGTCGTATTTCGGTCGTTCTATACGAAGCAGTCGGCCGTCGTTCAAGCACAAGCAGTATTGTTAGGAAGGTTGGCACCTATGGGCCAAGAACCGTTGGGGTTATCCGTTCGTGAAGCGATGGATGCTGAAAATACTAACGAATCTGAATCATTGTGAGCGTTCCAGCTTTCTCTCACTTCATCTTCTTCATCGAACTGAGGATCTTGATAGGCTCGATAGAGCATGGTCTTTGTGGGTTGCTCAGGTCGGAAATGCAGGGTTATACCATAACGATCTCAGCCCCAGTAACTAATGCGTCTAGAGCAAAAATGTGCTTCGAAATTCATCATAATTGATCCGTATCTCTTGCTTGAATTTCCCCTCATTCCTTAGTATAGATCAGATGTGTTTTACAGAGTAAAATCTCACCTTCAACGCTTTAAGTTGGGGATGCACTGCCGTGACGCCTGGGCATGACAACCGCCACGGTATAACGTTTACACCAGTCCTCACAGAATCTATCATACAAATGATCGTCCTGTAACCAGTGTCTGTCATTGTGACAGATATGGGGTTGGACATTTGAAAGGGAGAGATGGTGGCAGTTAACCACCGTCATTCTATCTCACCATAAATGAACTGTACCTTGTTTTATTATGCGGGTAAAATGTTGTGGAAATTAAAAGCAACCGTATGCATTTGCTTGGGGTCCAATACAAGCTTACTGGTGCCCTTATCCAAAGACGTGGAACTGGACTTCATTGACCTGTGCAATTTTCTGGAAATTTTTGTAAGGGATCGTTGATAAAGCTCACACCCCTTGGCCGGTTACCTGGAGGTAGTAAAGATCGGATGAGAGCATGTCAGACTCGAAACGTACAAAGATCGTGAACGTGTAGCGTCGCTCTTGCAAGTGACGATCCATTGAGAATTATTGTCGACTGCGCGTCCGTTTTCTCAATAGCTTGGTTATGATTCATATTAAAAATGCAGAAAAGTGAGCTCGGACGCGCACGTTTCACTCAGTGAAGCAGTATCTACTACTTTAAGGGAGCTTGATTATGTAATAAGGATTCGCTGACAAATAAGAGATTGTCCCACGATACGCACGCGCGCACGGGTAGCGGTGCAGCTGAAAGCTGCAGCGCGTGTCCCCATGCGAAGCATGGGCAAGCCGAAGGCTTGTCAGGTTTAATGCTGGGCATAACCGCCCCAGTCTCCGAAATCTAAAAGCGTCTTGGCGAGTTTACCCTCTGATTGCGACGGTCCTCATTTAAATTTACTCACTTGCTTAGAAGAACAAGCTCGAACAACGGAACAACCACGCGCCCTTTGGCACGACCTCTTAAAAATGCATTTTGATCAGAACCATGTGGGGGCCGGTGCAGGAGACAGAACAGCTATTATTAGAAACAGTTAGAAACCGAAAAGTGAAGACACCTGAGAAGACAATGGTGAAACTTTTGATACGGGTAGACAGGGAGTTGAAAAATCAATAGTGTTAGAAGCGAACTTTAGACGAGTGAGAGCCAGGAGGCAGGAAAAGGAAAGAAAGGTAGGTCAAGAAACCAACGATCAGATAAAGTTCTGAAGATGACATATCCAATTCCGGCGCACATGACTGGAAATCAGCAACGACAATTGATGCTGGACACATGAACTCCCACCAAGCTTTCCAACTCATATATAGTCTCTTCAGTCTGTACAATGTCTGCATCGTTTTTCCAATAACCCTCTATGGCAGACTACACGCCCATCGCTGAAATCCCCAAGGTACTCGGTTCATAACAATTCCCAACCATGTTCAACTAACAATTTTCCGTTAGATTCTCAACGAGCTGAGGACTACTTTCCAAAGTGGTAAAACCAGACCCTTGGAATGGCGCAAACAGCAACTTCGCCAACTCGCCCGCTTTGCCCAAGAGAATGTTGAACCGATTGCAGAATGTCTTCGTCTGGATCTCGGAAAACCAAGGCTGGAGGTGTTGGTTGGGGAGATTGCACCCATCGTTCAGCGTTGTCTTCACGTCGCCGATAACCTTGATGAATGGGCAAAACCTGAAGTGGCCCCAGTTCATGACTGGCAGGCGGGTTGGAAAGCCAGGACTGAGAGGCATCCCAAGGGTGTCGCTCTTGTTATCTCGTGTGTTTTGCTTTTTTCTATCCTGGTATCCAGTACTTATACATTGGTTTACCACCTTTCTTCAATCCTTCAGACCATGGAACTACCCTATGATCCTGAGCATGCAACCCGTATATGGTGCCATCGCTGCAGGATGTTGCGTAGCCCTGAAGGTTTCCGAAGTCTCTTCCCACTTTGCGTCGTTCGTTGCTGCCAACCTGACAAAATACCTTGACCCTTCGGCATTCCGTGTAATACTTGGAGGTGTTCCAGAGATCACGAAGATTCTTGAACTAAAATGTACGTGAATTTGTTCACTCGTCGTTCTTGCAGCTGATCTCATTCCACTGACGCAGGGGACCATATTTTCTACACCGGCAACGGCAAGGTTGGACGTATAATCGCAGCAGCAGCAGCTAAACACCTCACACCCATAACTCTTGAACTTGGCGGCAAGTCTCCAGCCATCGTTGATGCCACAGCGGATATCCCAGTTACCGCCCGCCGCATCTTATTCGGCAAATGCACCAATGCTGGTCAAATATGCGTTGCTCCTGACTACATACTCGCTGAAGAATCCATCGTCAAACCACTTGTTGAGGCTTTGAAACAGAGGCTCACAGAAATGTTCCCTGAAGGCGCCCTTGCTTCTGCTTCCATTAGTCGCATCGTCTCAGACGCCCACTTTGCCCGGCTGAAAGCCCTGCTCTCTAGTACCAAGGGAAAAATTGTTGCAGGTGGAAATTGGGATACGGAACCGGGAAAACGTGGGTTTGAACCTACCGTTGTTGTCGATGTGAAGGACGGAGATTCGCTTCTCTCAGAGTATGTTTTATTTTACGCCGTCTTCTGCTCTGTGTGGGTTCTAAAAATAGCACACTGATAGGGAACTATTTGGGCCTATACTTCCCATCGTCACCGTCCGTAATCTTGATGAAGCCATTGCGTTTGTGAATTCTCGGTATGATTTCTTGTTTCATTTTACGCCATCTCAATTCTGACATGAGGCTACAGTGATCACCCATTGACCCTCTATGCATTCTCAAATAATCCAGAGAATAAAGCGAAAAGTGGGTCTTCATAGTTACAACCTCCGACGTCTACTGATGAATAATGTAGTTCTTTCTTCTACCATGAGTGGAGGTGTTAATTTCAACGACACTGTGGCTCAACTTTCACGTGAGTTTCCGCATATCTTGAACCCTTGACCATATTCTCAACAACAGACGTGCTTTTTCAGTGGATGACGTCCCTTTCGGCGGTGTCGGGGAATCAGGATGTAAGCCCATCCTTGTTCATACTTAATGGCCTGTATAATGAAAAATTTCTGACATTTTCCTAGATGGTCGCCAAGTCTGTCGTTATGGGTTTGAGGACTTCAGCTATTTACGGCCCGTTATTGATGTCCCATATGAGTAAGTGGTGCTCCATTAGACGTCCTCTCAATGCTCCATTCTCATCACTCAATGTTTAGGGAGGAGAAGTTCAATGGTGCGCGTTATGCGCCATTCACACCGGAAGCAGAGGCATTCTTTGCAGCTGGTATCAATGTCGAAATACCCCGTTGATGGCGGTAGAATCAAGAAAGCACTACCAACCGTCCTTTGTAACTCTCTATATCATTCAATGCTTTATTTCATGTTTGTGGGTCCATCTACGTTTTCTTCATCAGATCCTTTGGGTTGTCAGAACACCCACAAACGATGGAATATTCATTGCAAACTCTGATCAATCGCTTCTGCTATGACTAACAACCAGAGCGATGTACTCATCACTGACTTTCCGACGTTTTCCCTGATATCTATGAATAGAATAAGACGTCAAACCCGCCCACACCTCTCCATTTCCCACTGGCACACATGTCAAGAAGCGTGGTTCCGCTGCTGTTCGTCGCGTGAATGAGGTTTCACACAAGGTACACGCGGACGCGCAGGCTAAGCATATGAAGATTGTCGGATGCTAGCTCCATCGAAGGTCCTTCCACTCCGCAGATTATTAATCACAGTTGCAGGGAGACGAATGAGACTCTGTTTTTCTTTATTCCTCTTTGGTGCCTATCAACCAGCGGCTATGAACGAAAGAGTGTGCCGTAAGCAACCTTTGCCTCACCTCGACCTAGCAGCTCATTCAAACTTCGCTGAGCACTTCCGAGGTCCGATGGAGGGGTTGGGGTTTACTACTCGATAGCATGGCAACCCAAGAGATCATCTATAGGTATGCTTTCTTGTGTTTTGTGGGTTGATTGAACACTCATGAGTCAAGGAGTCCAGCACCACATTCACGACAACCCAAATACGCAAGCAGGCGCTGAGTCCTTGACAGATAAAAGGACCAGGTGATATGTGATCATGTGGCTATTGAGACTCGGGGAAACTGAATGGTGCAGAAGTTCCGACTTCCGGGCTTTGGTTGAGTTTGGGACTTTATTGACATTGTTGTTGATAACAAGCAGCCAGTGGCCATGAATCGCTACGATCAGCTTTGCTCCAATTGTGTAGATGCAATAATCTGTATTCGAAACAAGGTCATGCATCGCCCAAGTATCTAAGACGGGGTCGGCTCCCGAGCATCACAGAGAAGTAGGGAGTCATCAGAATTGGTAGCATCGATGTCGAAGCTTATTTTGATGTAGGCCTTGTTTTTATTTTTCTGTGAAATAACTTGGTTGATAAGGGTATCGCATTCGTTTCTGTATACCTTAGGTCCTTCAATTTTCCATAAGCGACTAATTACGAAGTCATAAGATCCGACTGCCGTATGAATAGGCTTCGACGAAGGCGCCATTCACAATTGCGTAGAGTTAAGCTTTTGGATTTTCATAGGCTCTTCCGACTTCAGCCTTGGTCTGGAAAAGACCTTTAAAATTGTGGAGTCGATATTCCGGCGGTCGCTCATTTTTGCTCGAGCACGTTGCATAACCGCACGGGCGGAATCTAAAAGTTCAGACAAGCGAAACACGAGGATGCAGCTTATCAGATTGGTCGACGTAACCCCAAGGTTTATGGTTCCTTATTCTGCTATATTTCTAGAACACAATAATACAACAAGTGATGTTCGTTTTACTTAAATAAATATTCCCTTGATCCAAGCTTGTATTGTGTGTACAGTGAAAAGTTTCTCGTCCCGAGGACAAGCCAAAGATCGTCGAGAGAATTATGAATAGGGGTATGACTCGGACCCAGATGCATTGGAAAATGCCTCATCGCGTGTATATTCACCGCAGGGAAGTCTTTCAAATTGCCCGGATTGGGACAAGAAAGTACAAGGTGAGAAATAAAAGGATTATCAGGCACTTATATTCTCCCAGAGAAGAATATTCTGATCAGAATTTCGAGCTCAATGGGACTCTGTGGAACACCATCATAACACGGAAAAGCGCAGCCGTTGACCACCTATCGACACCCACAAGATTATGATTTTGTTTATGTCAATGTGGGTCAGAACATGTCATTCGAATTCGAAACCCCGACCATTAAATTAAATACAATGTTTAGCGGTTAAAATTAAATACAGGACGGCTGGAATGTAACAAACATAACGAAAATACACCAGAAAATTCTAACAAGGCTCTAACGCTCCACAGAAAGCCGTATGATGGAAGTGCCAACCGGGACACAATCGAGGCCGTGCCGGCACTTCGACCCTCCAGAGCAAAGTAAAACGGGGGGTACATCAGAAACTCTCGTCACAAGAAAACCCAGTTCAACGGATCGCAAGGCTCTAGAAGACCTCCGACAACATAACACGAGGCTCACACTGTCAGGGCTTCTGGCGTTTCGTAGCCTCGTTCCTTGGAATACTGATGGCAGCCTGCGAAGTGGCGCCCACATCATTCGGGCCATCAACGCCAAACACAGCCACTTGTCGCTCATTTTAGGATTAATTTTGGTGATTAGCTGTAGACGCGGGAAAGAAAACAAATCCCTTTCAACTTGCCAGAATATTGAATGATGCATCAGCAATCGAGCCCACAAAAAGTCGAATTTCTGATTTTTGAGCTTTTTAAAAAGAGATTAACGTAGTCGTTAGGGTAACCTTATAATTATTCAAGACAGCGCCAATGCTCACTAGTAAGTACTGCGAGATGTATATGTTCCTCGCACAATTTTCAGCTGTCGTCACAGGATTTAGATTTTAGGTGCAAAAATCGGTTTATCTGACCAGAGAATAATTACTTTCACGGTCATTTCCGAACAAGAAATCCATCCACTCGTTATCCGCTGTGAGCGGTAAGTTCGGTCGCTGATTGACCGAATCTAGTCTCGTATCCTCATGCCCTGTCAAACCATGAGTAAATTCAACGATATGTCTTCCCTTCTCTGTCACTACGCACATGCCTCTAATAAACATCTCCAAACCTAAGCAGAAACCAGGCTGTACGGCACTCAACGATGATCAACCTCCAAAGTCCATTGTACTTTCTTTTCGACATCTGTATCCTCAAACAAGAGCAACTCTTGAAATCTACCTGTCTAGATATCTCCATTCACAATTTCTAGTGTCATCATCTGTACCCGGCGACTCAATGGCGACCCGGAGTCTGCGGGAGACGATGGACTTCATGGACACCCTACTTTGGGAATAATATTCGCATTTGGATTACAAAATTTGGGGCATTTTCTCAAACGTTTCATGAGATGCCAGGAATTTTTTTCTCGTTCCCGCATTTTTTATCTGGAAAGAGACGGCTTGCATAGCCGCGCTAAGTCCGTTCACGCAATTCGTATGTAGCACTTCAGTAAATTTAACCAGGAAAGGACCTAGTCGCTTCCGACTCCTTCGACCACTACCATTTTACTCCCACACCTCTGCGCACAGGCGGGGGAGTGCAATAGTTGTGCCAGTGCTTCCTGGGAGCACTCAAGAAATTACAAGGTCGACTTCAGTGATAACTGCTACCGTTGATCCTCGAGATAAGGGCTGGCCGGGCATGAGAGGAATCCCAAGACCGTTCGTCTCATGTTAGAATTCAGTAAGCATTCCAGTGGCTTCAGGAACGCTAGCAACCAGGCCCTTTATATTTGAATTGAGCATTGAAATTTCCAATAAACTGGAATGTGACTCTAATTCAACGGTAAGGACAGGTAGAGACTAGAGGGCATCTTTAATCGCCTCAGTGATAGATGGGAGATTAGTGTCACATCGGTATGCGGCCCACTGTTTGGGTAAGCGGCATCTGCATCGGCGCTACGGGGGGTGATGAACTGATGCGAAAGCGGGGGTATCATGGGATCACGAGCCTGCGATAAAGCAGGTGATCCCGTATGCCGGCCTCGAGGTGATTGCGTTCTCAAGGAAAAACAATGCTCGCCGCTCTAGAATTCATGCAGAGCCGCCTCATAGAAAACGAGGCAGGACACATGGCTCGTACAAGATGAAATTTATCCCACCTCTACGTGAAACGTTGAGGCTTTGGCGTGCAGGGTTAGTTATCTGAGTCCCATCTTTATCCCCAAGGCCCGACTTGATCAACCGTTGGCAGGTGGGGGCATGGTGAGAAAAGCCAAAAAATTAGAAAGGTCAGTCGCAGGTCAACGGTATGTATGTATGTAAGCCGACCTACGTGGACCATTCACTGATAATCAGCTTGACCTCGGAACAGGTGGCTGCGCAGGTCCGCCAGCAGATTTGAAACATAAACAGGGTACAGTATGCCTATTTTCAAGAAAGGTATTCTAATACATATTGTTGTTAGGGAAGATTTTGACCATAGCTAGTCGTCCTTGTTCTTGAAGGACAATGTGATGTGTGTTTGTGACGAAAAAGGTTGGGTCTCGCATCTGCGTTATAATTCGCTAAAGAGGATGTCATCATCACTTTGCCTCGGCGAAACCTAGTTTTCCAGATGGAGATGAGCCTATGCATGGAGATAATTATGCCCTTCAAGTCTTGCACCGGAGAAGGTGGGAACGACGATTCTTTTCGAAGTTGAAAAGCATATGGAACGAATGGGTTTTGAATGCTTGCTTTTCTTGAGCTTTAAACATTCAGGTAGTGTATGCACGAGATTGTCTACTTCTGAGCTCTTGCGAAGGGGTCCACGTTCATCAGATTACATGGCGAACAGGGGTGGCGGGGTTGATGTGAATCGTGTACGTTTTCCGGATGCGAGGTGCACCAACGGCAATCGTGGGACAAACTCGGCCGGCGAGTCTCCTGCGCTTGTCCACGCTCTGGGAATGGTTCGAAATCGTTCGAGCCTCCTCTTCTTCGACCTCATGTCCCTCAGCAAGGCAGATTTTACTTCTAGTGAGGAGCGTGCTTGCAGGTTCCGCCCATGGTTTATGCTCAGCGCTGCTAGGTAAGCTGGATAAGATTACCTGCCTGAAGTGAGTGTGAACCTGAAATGATTAATTTT
Source organism: Panaeolus cyanescens (assembly GCA_002938355.1). Taxonomy (NCBI): domain Eukaryota; kingdom Fungi; phylum Basidiomycota; class Agaricomycetes; order Agaricales; genus Panaeolus; species Panaeolus cyanescens. The sequence goes on from NHTK01001200.1 coordinate 10,049, forward strand.
CATTTATCGACATGTCGTGGTAAAGGGTCCAAATAACGGAGCCAAATAAGCCCTGGAGGGGTAAACTAGCGTTATCGCGATTATCTGGTCAATAATTCTGCTACGATGATGATTAAAATGTCTTTTATTCTTGTATTTTGAACAATATCAACAGACTTAGTATTGGTGGTTATGATCATTATATTTTAAATCAAAGGATATTTACCTTGAACCTGCTCTATCGAAACTACAAGACGCACCGATGGGTTCTACGATGCCTATTTGGGATGATGTGTGGAACAGATCTCCGCCAGATCTTATGACTGTATTGGTTAGGATGCTCGGCTGTATTCCTGCGAACTTCCTTATAGAGCTTGGGAGGGACCTCGTGTTTATAGCAGCGACATCTATACAAGGCTCTCCCCCCGTCCCTCTTTCCACCCCCCATTATTCGTCTCGCGAATTTTTCCCTTCTACCGTCCTCGACGCGCTACCTTCCACACATACCTTCGAGTAACAGTCAGTAAAGAGAAATGCCTGCAGAGAGGACTAAAGCTATGAAACGATCGGATTCCACAAGTGAGCATTCAGACAGACCATGCCCCCCAAAATGCGCCCACGTTGACATATGAGCGCCTGCAGGCAATCAGTTTGTGTGGTCGACACAACCAGAGCCCACCCAAGATTCAGATTTCGATTCGATCAACTACGACGGTCCTCCTCCTCTCGTTGACGCTCCAGCTACCGAGTTTATCCTCTTCCCCCCACCTGAAGATGTCCCTGCTCCACGTCGTCAACCTCACTCAAAGAAGAAGCCGGAAAATCACATCCCTCGCCCTCCTAACGCCTTCATCCTGTTCCGATCGTCATTCATTAAGAGCCAGCACGTTTCTACCGAGGTCGAAACCAACCACTCTACACTTTCGAAGATTATTGGACTGACATGGCAGAGGCTTTCTGAGGATGAGCGAAAGGTGTGGCATACGAAGGCAAAGGAGGCTTTGGAAGAGCACAAGAGGAAGTTCCCCAAGTACGCGTTTAGGCCAGTGCAGACGAAAACGAAAGGGGCACCATCGGAGAAGCGAAAAGTACGCGAGGTGGAGCCGAAGGATATAAAACGTTGTGCGAAGATAGCGCAGCTGCTCGTGGAAGGAAAGAAAGGTCAGGCGCTCGATCAAGCCATCCAGGAGTTCGACAAGCACCACGTCCCAGAAATCGTGACCCGCTTCGAGGCACCCATTACCGCCCGCGCCTTCCGTCGATCATCGTCCGCACCTGTTCCGGACACCGAGCTCGGAAAGGCTGAGCATGTCTTCCTCCAAATGCCAGTACCTTCTGCGAACAAGAAACCCAGAGGATCGAGCGCGAAGCCTACTCGCTGCCCCACTCCTCAACAAGCGTCTCAACCTGTCGCTATTGTTGAGCCCGTTAAGCAGGAGACGCCCTTCGTATGTCTATCTCATTTTTAAAAACGATCCGTGCTTATTGACGTATTTCTCGTGTTCAGGAGTTCACTGACTTCACCTTCCAGGAGATCGCTCAGTCGCCCATGTCACCCTTCGAATGCGATCCCCTCGCGATGCCCCCTGCGGACTGCTTCGACTCATCATTCCCTCACTCTCCACTTGATACCACGATGATGAGTGACTGGGCTTCTTCACCTTCCTCGCCCATGTCGCCCGCGACACCCGACTACATGATGAGCCCTACCCTAGGTGCCGCACCCGCCCCAGTCTACGGCATGTCCCCAGCCTTCGAACCCTTCGACCAACTCCTCGACAAATCCTTCGCTGACTTCCAGTCTCACCACTACCCCGTGTTCAATCAAGGTTGCAACATGGCACAAACTTTGGACATGTGCGGCGGCGGCGTTGGCGTGCAGCCAATGATTGCGGATAGCAATACCCTATACCCAGGCTACTCCGACCCGACCCAGCTCCCCCTCGACATGGACTTCTCTTCCTTCATCATGCCTTCATACGCCATGTGAAGCGAAATGGCTATTATCAGCTGTACAACGGCTATGAAAATGAAGAAGTACGAAGCACCGGCATGGGGTTCCCGTTCCGTCTGCGCGGAATCTTGACTCACGACCATAGGGGTTTCATTTCACTGGTTTCTCGTCTTATTTATTGTTGTATGTATCATAGGCTTTTATTCGTCTTCCTCGGGGCACGTTTTGCCCCCTCACCCCCTCTCATTTTTGTCACATATCTTTTCTCTTTGCTCTCATTCACGCCCACCCATAGCCGCTCATTAACCATCTCATGTTGTATTTGTATCCCGTTTGTGGACCAGCTCTCGGCTTCAATGACGTTCATCGAACGCCTCGTCTCCTATTTCTTGTTTTTCCATCCATTTCGTCACATCCAGGGCATCCTGCGGATACCATCTTCGACTACCAGCAACACACCACATACTCTTCCGGGCGATCTTGGATAATATCCCCTGTCGAGCAGCAACTCTTTTTTTATTTCTGTTGTATCTGTACGTTCATATATTCTCAGCAGGTTTTACTTCGCTTTATAGACATTTACGAATATCCGGTGTTCACCCTAATACACCGTGATCGATGTTGACGATGATACCATGTTTTGCCGACTTTGTGCTTCGTCTGCTTCAAGCTTTTTCAGCGCTTCAACGTTACATCAAAGCGATCACTGTACCTGCAAGCTCACTCAAACTCGCTCTGGGCTCTTTTCTTCTGGTACTGGCTTATCATTCGACTTCTTGAAAGCGATATAACTCATTCCGATAACCTGGTGTCATTTCCCCAGCGCTTTTCTTCAACCCCATATTTTCTTCCAAACACGCTGATTTGAAACAAGCCCTTGCCCTTAGAAGACTCGCCTTCATATGATTTACTATTAGTTCCCATTCCTTGTAATATTAAACCCTGTATTTCGTCTTCTTGTTCCATAGATAGTCTCATTATCTCCCCTCGAGATAAGTAATCATCAGTGGGAATCGCATCATCGTTATATTCTTCTCTTGTTTACCCAGCCCTTTTTTCTGGACTTTATTCTTCGTGGTGCTCATCACCACATGACGCTCCTACGTACCAGGCGTGCTGGACAGATTCCCTTTCTGGCATGTGAGGAACGTGGGCTTCTCATACTTACCTAGATGGAGATTTTCCCATTATCAAGCACCTCGGAGAGTCCATCAGAATCTATTCAGGAGAAGCTCCGTACTTGCGGCCGGCCCGCTAGCAAAGAATGGGTTAGGTTTTTTTCTTTTCACTCTTTCTTTTTTCGCAAGATGTTACTTCACATTATATATAATACTCACTAGTAACGACTTATAGTCCACATTTAATGTATTGGGAAGATTAATGGTATGCACGATGACCTTCCAGTCCAGCCATCGGCAATAGAGCGCTCTCTCACAGCGGGGGGCGTGTTGGACTAGTTCTGGGAATATATTCCATGGCGGTCAAAAATTCGCTCATGGAGCCGCACCCTGCATCCTGTCGAGCGATGATAGGAAGTATTTTCGCAGCCACTATCAGAATCCCCCCAAGTCGGCGACTTCAATACCCTTACCCCGCGTTCGTAACTGGATAAGTATAACTTCGCTGCCATGCGCAGCACGCGCCCACTGAGCCCAGCTATTTTTCTCCTGCTAATGATAGTCCTACCGTGTCTCATATGTATCATTAGAAAAATAACGAAATCAGAGCGTGTTCGAGTTGATCAGAGCCGATGGCATCACAGTGGGCGATCCGTTGTTACTCACATCGAGCCGACATCAATCCATCATGCCATTCAGCTCCAATGCTCTCCAATGCTCCTCGGGTGGTCGGGTGGTTGGGAGTCAAGACGCCAAGGTGGGTGTAAGTTTTACGACGGAGAGCCTGGTAGTCGTCCCCTCTGCTTCACATCACCCAAAAATTTCCTCAGTTTCGAAAACCTCTAGATCCTTCACACATACGCCGAAGGGGAACAGAAATCTTACCCGTATGATAGGATGACGACCACCATCGATCATTCAAGGATCAACTCTATCGATAAACATATCTTCATCTTATCAACTCGGCATGGAACAATGCAGGTCGTGGAAGCAGTCAGCCATCACAGTTGAAGCGCAATATTACCATGTATGCCAAAGTTTCACAGACTGGAGGAACGTTTGAACTTTGAATCAATGAATAAACACCCGACGAGGATTCTTGGAAATACTCCGTTGTCAGGTCCTTCCCTTGACCTTGTATTTTCATCGCATCACAAACATATCTACTTGTGTTAAAAATCTCTTGTCTTTGTATTTTTATTTCTTATGGGGGAACTCTTAGCACCTGGAGGACATCACAACAGGGTTCATGCCGCACATCGTGTTGAGACAGAATATTTCGAAATGCGTCGCTTGCATACCAGTGATTTAGAGATGGCTGTCACGAGTGTCATACCGACGAATCTTCGACTCGTACCTACTTTCAAGCGGAATAAAATTTTAGTCTGCTCCGCCTGAGAACAGGAATCCTGAAACTGCTTGCTTCTGAGGAGCCGCGGCGCCATATCGGATTCTCACCATCGCCAGCGGAACCATCCTGGCGACGAACCCCACATCCTTTCCGTATCTGTGTGCGTCAACACAGATCGAAGGTCTCGGTCGCACAAAACTCAACATAATGCACGTGAATGGCAAATTTGTATCAACGAGACCGATGAAAATGGTTCTGCCACGAGCAGATAGGGGTAATTACACAAATGACGCTCATCGCGTCGCAGTCACGTGATAGATAACCGCCACATTGGCGAATAGTACTTAGAGACCGAGCCAATTTTTGCTTTAAAACGGTAATACATGTTCACTTTATTATAACATTGTACAAAGCCTACCAACCTTCCGGACCCCGACAACGATTTACATGATCAAGACTGCTATCATACACAGTGACCGAATGCTCATAGATGAAAGGTGCACCGACTCCAACTGAGGTTGCCGCTTTGACCACGTTCCCAGAAATCATCTGCAGCAGCGGATCCATCAATCTATGCACCACGGCATCTGGATCAGCAGAATTTCTCCAATCATCCTCCTCCTTCTCAGCTTCATTCTCGTCCTCCTCGTCCTCCTCACCCCCATCCTCGAGCTCGCCATATTGGTCGTGTTCCAAATATTTCGGTCTCATCCCCGGCTCCTCGAATGCCTGTAGCAGTCGAACATCAAGCTTGAACAACTCAAGGGAAGCGAAATTCGCATATCCATCAACAATAATGTGGACAAACGTGACTCTTTTTTTGCTGTACTAGTACCCCTTTACCAGAGTAATAAATTTCCACTGCCTTCACGCAATGAAGTTCGTTAAGCAATGAACCAATAACATATTCTACACAATGACACAATCGATGGGCACCTTCGAAGGCCATCGGATTCATGTCATCTGGTGCGATTTCTCACGCTCCCAATTGTTGTGCTTTACTGCACTCCTTTTGTTCTCAAAATGTCGCTTGACTACCAACCTGACGTTCACAGCTTTCTGGCACGGTTATTTATATTAGTTGATTATCTCTATTGTTTATCTACTTGATTGATCCACCATGCTGACAGCATCCTATTATCAAACAAGTGGACCCACAAACCTCGCATACAACTATATGTCGACCAGTTTCCATCCAACGAGATATTAATGACATTGACAAAAGAGCTGGAAGGATGGAATGGTAACGGGTTATATCTCTTCAAACTCTTATGCCATCCCAAACCGATTTTCGATAGGTTTATAAAGTGTTGAGAAAGGTTATTTGCACGACACACTCACAGCACCATACAACAGACATCTCTACATCTCAAACCTTCTCTTCATACTTAACAAGTTACTCTAACAATGGACTCGACTAAGGGGGACAAAAGTCCCCCAAACTCTCCTAGACACACTCGGGATTCGATAAGACGGCTGCTTACTACGACCCGTCGTAAACTGCGTGACAAAGGTGGGCCTTCAAGATGGCCGTTGGATCAAGCATTAACTTCATTTAAATGCAAACAGCGAGAGAGGCACCACAAGAGCCGTTAGATGGCGGGAATATCCCCCCCAGTGGACGAGATCTTGGAGGTCAAAGCCTGCGACATCGACAAGACCTCATTAGTCCGGATCCAATGACACGAATTGAAATTAAAACAGAAGAAACGGAAGACTGGCTGCCAAATACGCCAGCTGGCGGGTATACCATTCCCAGTGGAAGCACTCTGGGAGTTCCAAACGCAATACATGGGCCTCAGGCTGGGCTTGATGACAAAGGTGCGCCTTCAAGAGAGACGTTCACGCTGTATTCATCAAGCGTTAACATCATTAAAACAGGGGTAATGCGACTGCGACAGACGCCAGATGGCGATACAGGTGAGTCTTCAAGTCATATGTTCGAGTTACTATTTTCAACTGTTGAATTTGTTCAACTACAAAGGCACTCTCAATCGATCTCGAGGTGTGTTTGCATGTGTTGTATTAGAAGCATTAATTGTTCGTGACGTTAACTTTATATTCAAACAAAAGCTTTTCAAACGGCATCAAACGGGGAAAATGAATCGAACTTGCCTAGCAATGAAGACCCCCCTGGAGCTCCGATTCGCAACAGACCCAGATCCAAGAAGCCTAAGAAGGCGAGGGCTAACCGCCCTCACCCATATAACGGAACCCAGGCATCGACCAGCACTTCTAATACCCCATCCACGGCTCAACAGAGCTCTGCAGTCTCGCGCTCACTCGACATAGGCTTTATATCCAATAGCGAGACTAAAGGTCGTAGGCAGCTTATGGCCATTGCACAGCGTCTGAGGCGTGATCCTGCATATGCGGATTCGATCGGACATCTCAATTGTACATTTAGCAATGGGGGTTACATATCGACGAGTCCGATCCTTGGGGGGGAACGCAGTAGCTCGGTTCTTCCAATCTCACCGAGCACAGCTACGCTGAACACCTTACTGTCTCTCAGGAACGTCCACACTGTTACGTTTAACAATCTCGGGGATATCACACCTGAAGATGAAGACTCTTCCTGGGACAGCACACCTCCAGGTGTCTTTTCGAAAGAGAATTTCTTGCACCGGTATCTGAGTATCAAAAGTAAAAAGATACAAAGCCTGGACACCCGTATCCGACTAAACGTCTCCGTACTTGTACTCAAGGCGTACGGAGGCGTTCCCCTTTCCAGTATTCTGTTGTCACCTACCTTACGCTCATTAACACTGGAGAGATGCACGATACGTCGATATACGATGCCCATGAAGTCACGCGTGGCAGAGGGATTCAAACTCAACAAATTCGTCAGCATATGCACAACCGGCATCCCTCGAGAGTTACTCAAAGGTTGCTCGAATCTCAAGGAAGGTGATATTCACATTGACGAGGACTCTACCTTTCAGTAGAGTCCCAGGACCCTATTGGCATCATTGCATTATTTCTAGATCTAACTAATCATCTTGTCGTTTGCTTGTCGTTTCTCATTTTGCATTGTTCATTTCTTATTTCTCATTTTGCATTGCTCATTTCTCATTTCTCCTTTCTCCTTTCTTGTTTCTCATTTCTCATCTCGCATTGCTCATTTCTTATTTCTCATTTCTTATTTCTCGTTTATCATTCCTCATATTTTCTTTTTAATCTCATGTAGATTATCTGCGAGTTCAACCTCGCCTTTTTAGCATTTTCTCACCGTGTTTTATCGGCCGTTCAACCGGCCGCTTAGGACTTCCGCATTTCCATCGAACACTTCCGCATTTTCCACATCTTTCACTTTCAACCCATCCTTTCCCCCGATGCATTTCCACATCATTCACTTTACTCGTATGTTATGCCCCTATGCCCCTATGCCCTTTATATTATCTCTGTATTTTTACGTTGTTCAACCCATATAGCTCCCATTAATTGTTCGTAGACCATTGTAGTAGTGTTCATAATACTATGGGTTTGAACGGGATATTGGTGGTCGGTTAAGCTAATTGAGGTTTATCATTGATCATGACAGGTATTGGTATTTCAATAGAACGACACAATCTCAACATTCAGCAGCCCAAAAGCCAACGGCAATACGTCGAACAAGCAGTGACACCGCATCCGATCCTCAAAGTTAAAAATAGAACAACTGCCAAAATTTCCCTTTATAGTAATTATGCAAAGCGCAACAACGCGACAACGCATGTCAGGTNTATGGGTTTGAACGGGATATTGGTGGTCGGTTAAGCTAATTGAGGTTTATCATTGATCATGACAGGTATTGGTATTTCAATAGAACGACACAATCTCAACATTCAGCAGCCCAAAAGCCAACGGCAATACGTCGAACAAGCAGTGACACCGCATCCGATCCTCAAAGTTAAAAATAGAACAACTGCCAAAATTTCCCTTTATAGTAATTATGCAAAGCGCAACAACGCGACAACGCATGTCAGGTGCCTCACGCTTACATTGCCAGTCACTAGTCACTCGGGTCTCGCGCCCCTTCCTGCCTCTTCATCCCACATCTCAAAAGTACGCATTCCACATCCACACCTCACAAAACGTACAAAGCGTCGCAACAACAACCCTCAACCCACTGTGCCACTCACCATCATCCATCACAGAGCGTATCTATCCTCACAAACCGCAAAAATTCTTAAAAGAGGCAATTTTTGACTTCCTTCACTGCCTTCACTGCACCAATTTCCTCAGATTTTTGGTATTCGAAGGGTTAATTTACATTATCTAAGTTTATGATAAGGTGCTGGCGAGGACAGATTTGGGAGGATGTTGATCTACTCTACCTCCTCAATATGACATTTGATGAGCACAAGGGCCATAAGGGTGGGTGATGAGAGGACAGTGGTGAGTGAAATGTCAAAAATGAACTCCACTGTTAGCGTGGTGATTTGCTTTGAGAGATATGCCACAATTAATAGGGCGTTTGGATAAAGCGTCCTACCGACCATAGACATTGGACGCGATTGGAATAATAAGGGTTATCAACAAGAAACGGATAACATCGTAAGGATATTACCTTCGAAAGGCGACGAAAGCCTTCGAAGTGTTATCCGAGTTGATTTCCCATGCCCTCAGGCCTCAATTGTTGTGCTTCACTACACTCCTTATGTCATCAAAGCGTCGCTTGACTACCAAAGTGACGTCCACAGCTTTCTGATATGGTTATTTATATTCACTGATTACTTCCTATTGTTTCTGCTTTATCGATCCCCTGTTGATCCCTCGTGTTGATGGTGTTCTATTATGAAGGAAGTGGACCCACAAACCTCGCATACGGGTACGTCAATCGGTTTCCATCCAACGAGATATTAATGACATAGACAAAAGAACTAGACGACTGGAGTAACAATCGATTATTTTCTTCAATGTTTTCTGCCATCGCAATTCGATTTTCCATGGGTTTATAAAGCATCGAGCAAAGGCGGCCATTTTGTTCACAACAGTCACAGTTCTCTACCGCACACAAATCGACATCTCAGACCCTAAGCCTTCCATTTATTGTTAGCGAGTTACGCCAACGATGGACTCGAGTAAGGGGGACAAAAGTCCCCCAAGCTCTCCTCGACACAATCAAAGCCATGATATAAGACGCCTACTTACTACAACTCGTAGTAAACTGCACGACAGAGGTGCGCCCTCCAGATGGACGTGAAATCAAGCGTTAACTCTATTCATTTGAAAACAGAAAAAACTGTACAGAAAGAGAATCAAGATCGCGAGAATATCCGTCCCAGTGGAAGCCCTCTGGGAGGGAGCCCAAGCGACCAACATGAGCAGCAAATGCTTTGCATGATGAGAGGTACGGTCTAATACTATGGACTTTCAACTTGCTAATATCAAGTGTTAATTTCATTTAAATGTAAACAGAGAGAGATTTCCCGCCAGAGACGTCAGATGGCGGGAATATCCCCATCAGTGGAAGCAATCTGGAAAGTCTATTGACAAGGAAGAGACGTCGACGGGAGATAGTGAGACGCATTGATGAGATAGATGCGGCTTTAAGTTTAAGTAGCATGTCTCGAGGTACGCCTTCGGGATGAACCGTGACGCTCAATTTTCTGTTATCGAGTGTTGACTGCTTTAAAATAGGTGGAACAACATTCAGGTTGCCAGAGACGCTGGATGAAGGGTTTATACTTCCCAGTGGAAGCACTCTGGGAGTTCAAAACGTTCAAACTCCACTGCATCGACATGGACTTGCAAGTAGTCCCATTATAAGGAGTCAGAATTTTAATGGTGCGCCTTCAAGAGGAATGTTCAAGTCTAAGCTGCAACTATCAAGCGTTAACGTTATTGAAACAGGTGTAATGGTACCGCAACGGACGATAGATGGCAGGTATAGCGCACCCTTTGCCAGTGGAAGTGGTCTGAGAAGTCCGAACCCCCCATCTCTACATGCGCCTGCCAATACTCCGACAATTGATTATAGCGGTGCGCCTTTACGATGACGTATAATGTGTGACCTTCATTCATTCAAATGGAAACAAACCTAGGGACAACGCAGATCGAAACTGAGGGAGGTCAGACTCGGAAGCGGCAGCGGCATCGACGTCGCCCTCGAAATGATCCGGTGCCAGCGCCACTAGGGGCGCCTCCGACCACCCATTATCAACTTGGGATCCGGGATACAGGTGCGCCTTCAAGATCGACGTTCGAGTGCCCATTAACAAATGCTGACTTCATTTAAATGCAAATAGGAAACGAAATCATGCCCGAGACGCTCTATAGCTTGAATATACTCCCCAGTGGAAGGACCCGACGACCAGCCCCCGCAGATTATCATCCAACAATGACCACATGTCAAGTTGGTACTATGGCAGGTGCGTCTGCAAGTTGGATGCTCAAGATATTATCAAATTTTGACTTTGTTCGACTACAAACAGGCAATGAAATACGGACACACAACCCAGTACCGGTAGTACCACTTAGCAAGCATTTCCTCGACATTGCAAACACTCCGAGAGTTAGTCCTTCACCCTCTCGAGACGAGGACCGTTCGACCAGTGACTATCGTTTTCATCCATATCGCACACCATCTGTGGTGTCGAGCTTAGGTCGAAGCTCAGTTGGTTTACCCTATAGACGATTCCCTAACAGCTACACGCCAAGGGGCCACTTAAAAGCGGCAACCGATCTCGGTTTCTGGAGGCGTGACGACAAGCATATTCTCATAAATTTCGCCAAAAAATTCCGGAAGCATCCTAAAGATGCATTTAAGCAGAGAGAGCTTGATTGCGTTTTCAGCAAGAGTGGTCCTTTGGAATTAGCAAACAAGCAGAATGAACTTGGCATTCTTTTGGAGCTTCCTTCTGTTCACACCATCACGATTCGGCACCTCGAAGACAAAAGGCCCAAATCCTATAACGAATCATATCCCAGCAGGCCGGACCGCTATTCAAAGGCCGTAATAATACGGTCATATCTTTTTCCAAAGGGGCGCATCAGTACCCTCAACACACTTGTTCTTCATGCATACGCGGGCGTCCCACTCGTACTCATCCTCTCCTCACCGCAATTGCTGACATTGCAACTCGACAAGTGTACCATTCCGCGCGTCACAATGCCTTCCGACAAGGAGGTTCAGGAGGGATTCAATCTCACGAAATACATCAGCACTGGGACGCGTGGAAACTCCCGTGAACTTTTGGACTTGTGTACCCAGCTCAATCGTGATAATCCTAAAAGTTTTAACATTGATGGGTTCTCAACCTATCAAGAATCACCAATTCAAGCTCATATCTCGGAGTTGGATACCACGTTTACAGATATTGATAACGTCGCAGGGCCATCAGGCACTGCTTAACTCATGAAGGTAAGTCGAGAATTCGGGTTTGGAAATGATACACGCTCTGACTCTTTTCTATCTTCATAACCTCCCTCTCAGTCCTCTATTCAGTTCATTTTCTCTCTACACTTTTATCTTGTTCAATCCATATCATGATAGTTCCCTTTGGTTGTATTTCATTGCATCACATCGCATCTCTTCTAACTTTCTTCTTATCTTTTGTTTCCCTTTTATTTTGATCTCATATAGATCATCTGCGAGTTCAACCTCGCCTTTTTAGGATTCTCTCACCGCCTTTCATCGGCCGTTCAACCGGCCGCTTAGGACTTCCACATTTCCATCGAACACTTCCGGAATCCGCATTTCTTGGATCTTTCACTTTCAACCCATCCTTTCCCCCTATGCATTTCCTCATCATTCACTTTACTCATATGTTATGCCCCTATGCCCTTATGCCCTTCATATTATCTCTGTATTTTTACGTTGTTCGACCTATATAGCTCCCATTAATTGTTCGTAGACCATTGTAGTAGTGTTCA